>CM076577.1:104707791-104991533 GCA_034641835.2 Pinus albicaulis
TGAAGCTTCTATCATCAAATGTATTTGTTAGAGCTGCTAATGTGTACAAACTTGCAACTCATGTTTCTCATGTGTTGCCTTCTATGGCTATGAAAAGAGGAAAATTACCTCGCTATCACTTCTTATAATTGGGTGTCTAGTGTCTCAAAATATTCATCTAATAAATTCGGGTTAACCACCATCACCTTTATTTCTTTCATCTTCTTCCTCATGCCTTTCTATTGGCACGTAAGTATCCTCTTCTCTTTGCTCTCTTATTGCTCTAAATACCATGATAGCATGATAAGACACCCTTGCTATGGTTCCTTCAAGGAGGTTCCAAATGAGTTTATGTTTGGGGTGCATTACGCACTTCTATTTTCCCATTTGTCTCAATATTTTAATCCCTCTCCGTCACCGAGAATCCTAAACATGTGGTTTGTGTTTTAGGAACTATTACATTAGGCATTGGTATTCTCCATTGTGTTGACCACTCATTGAAATTTTGTGACACAATAGCCTAGTCAAGCTTATATCTACATTATAACCATAATGAATCTAGGTTTAGCTTTTCCTCAATCTCATGAAGTGCGAGTGATGCTGAAGCATGAAACTAGGCCATAAGATATTATAGTTTGTACTTAGGACATGGTAATTTCAAAATTATATGAGTGATGGCTTACCTTGCACATATAAAAAGAGACATTATTATCTTTATTCTTCATTTTATTTGCAATAATCCACAAAGCACCAAACCTAGGTTCAACGACCTTATCCATGATTGGAAAGGTGACATGCTTTGTTATTTTACACATAGTAAGGAAATCAATATAAACATTCATGAGAAGTGGAAGTCTATGTTTTTGTCCTATGCATCAAGGTCATCCTATGTTAAATAGTTCGGTAGGAAGATATCCCATTTCATTTTCACCTTATGTTAGGAGAAATACTAAGAGTGGAGAGGCAAATCAATATTTTTATGTCACTTTAAATTTCAATTTCACGTTTGGAAATATGTATGCTACTTTTATTCATGAAATCAGCGTGTATACATGACTTTAGTGAATGCAAAACGTGTATGTTTAGATTAATTAATTATCCATAACATGTATCGATGTTTCACTTAATCATTGCATTAGTATTTAATTAGCCATCGTGTGCGGTAAAGACCATATAAATAACAACACATAAGAAAAAAATCAACACATATGAACATTATGATATTAGGTGTAAACCCAATGTGGGAAAACCATTGTTGTTTTCATCTATGTCTTCTTTCCTATTATATAAAGGAAATATTCATTACATTTTGTTTGGTGCATAATCTTACTAGTATGCGAAACCCACTTACAGGAGGCTAAAATCTCCACCGTTATCTAGCACCTACTAGAAGGGAGCTAAACCCCTAATCTTGTTCACGAGCTCCTATTGGAGGGTAGCTCCTATATCCTCACCGAAAGTTGTAACGTTAAACACCTTGTAGACTATGTTTCATAATATCTCATCTTTGGATCCACCTATCTCAAACAAACATAAAAAATTGCAGTCACCTTTCATAAAAAATTTATACTTTGGACCCACATCAACAATAAGCCCGAACCAATATGAAAATTTGAACCGAATCGCGAATTTTAATATAATCAACCCTTTACAATATACCGAAATACCTGAAACGAAACAATCAATACTAGACCAATCTTTGAATCATAATAACCAAATCATACCAATCAACAATGAAACAACATTATATCAAGCCATAATTCAATCCACTAAATAACTAGTCATAAATAAGGGTCATAGCCACACTATTATCAACAAATAAATAATTTATATCATTAAAAACCATAATCAAATTTACTTCATAGATTATATGCGGTTGTTCTAAAGCACATCCACATATATATGCACTTGACTAAATAAAACCCGTGTAGATCTCAAATCTTGAATGCTAAACGAATCACCGCATCACCTCTTTGAGTTAATGACATACTATGTCATAGTAGCAACTTAATCATAGATCAAAATCTTTTAGTGTCATCGAATAAATTTTCCAATCCAAAACTAAATCAACCCAATGAAAATTTCTAGATACATACCATGCTTATCAAGACATCATTAATCTTGACAATAGCAAATAGAACATACATCATCAATCAAAAATTCAAACCCTGGGTACAATATGGGGCCTCCATAAAATAGATATGTGCGTTTACGTGATTACCATGCATAATACCCGTGTATATATACCAAAATACTGAATAAAACACCAAAAAAATTATATGCTCTGTGTTGAACTAGATCTGCGTATGTACATTGCCCTCATCAAGAAAAACTACGTACAAATATTAAAATAATAAATCGTATGCTCGCTACAAATCACAACATACTTTCGCAAATTTTACTTTCAAATCACAAATCACTTAAAACACATTCAAACATATCTTGCATCATTATTTATCTAAATGTAAAAAATAAGTCAAGTATAACCATTAGTACTCAATGCAATTTCAGTTCTTTCATATCTAGGTCATATCCTCGCTCCCCGGCGCTTATCACACATGAATAAACCATGCACTTGCACACGTAACACCTTGATCTCCATCTCCTTATATATATTTTTCCTTAGTAAATACCACAGGAAAATCCTTTGGTAAGGTTGATGGTATTCATTGATGGAATCAAATAGACTTTTCCACCACAATTACTATGGGAAATTACCATGGTAATGACCCCAGGTATCCACCATTTCAATGTTCAATTATGTACGTTACTTTTGTTCATATGACCTACGTAATAGGAACCACGTATCCTTTTCAAACATCACTTTTTTCATCCATCTATAACTAAATTACCATTTCTCTATCCATATCCTTTGTAACATCTGTACCAATATTCTTGATATATGCATTAGTTCCACAATCATCATATTATCACCATGTTGACATCAAGGACATATATTTCAAGAAGGTTTCCATCAATGACAACAAATTAGTCATAATGCCAACAATCTTCCCTTTTCAACTTTATCGTAACCACTTTGGTGTTTGGAAACCACGTGAAAAACCACCTGCAAACAAAACACCTTCAAACACCAAGTCTTCTAACACATAAAAACAATAAGAAAATACCAAGTCTTCTATCGCCGTCTGACATCAAGGGAAAAGTGTTGAACCAGATTGAATGAATTACTTCCATTATAGTGCTCATTGCTATAAGTCTAATATGCTAATATGAATCATGAAATTTTAATATTGACCATGCTCCTCATGAGAATATGTTGAATATTCTAAAGATAGGCGATAAATTACAAGACTTGAAATAGATGACCTTCCATATCACCAATGACTCTAAGCTCCCATGGTTTCATCAAACACCCAAAATAATGGGCTTACATATTGGATTGAAATTCACATGAAATACTCATAATAATGGGGTTACATATATGACCTCACTTAGTCCCAATAGCCCATACATAACTAAATTTTACAATGATTACACCATAGGTCTTTTCATGACGTTTACATCAAGATACATACATGACATTCCTAATCATAAGCAATGATTTCAACCATGATAATTAGTAGAAACCACCATGGATCATATAGGAATATGAAACATAATCATCTGATAGTATCAAAACAAATTTCATAATGACAGCAACATGAACATCCTCATCATCAATGAAAAATTCCAACAAAAAGTGAGTAAATCATGAACTCATCATCATCAACCAATGTCAAAGAAGTGGTGCCTAATAAGAGACCATAATACCAACAATGAACCATTGGAAGCTTAGAATATCCCCCCCTGAACTTGTACCACTTATTTCTCATTACTAGAAGCATACACGATTATCTAGATCAATAACTACATATACAGGCGATTGTATTTCATAAGATACACTTACAAAATATAAAATATTAATTTTTATAGCCACAACTACCCCACATCATGACATGCATGTTCATGATATGTTATAAAAATTAGATAAGTGAAGAGGTTGGAATCATTCCTAATTTATGTCTGATATATTTAAAGGAATCAAATGGAATGGGCTTGGTGAAAAAATATGCAACTTGTTCCTGTGAAGGAACATGTTCAAACTTGAATTTTTGTTCAACAACTTGTTCTCTAAGAAAATGGTATTTAATTGGGATGTGCTTAGTTTTTGAGTGCATGATAGTATTTTTAGAGTTACTCATGGCACTATCATTGTCACAAAGAATAGGTATAGGTTGAGGACACGTGACTTGAATGTCCTGTGATGTTTGGATCATCCATAGAAGTTGAGTACAATAAGAGCCAACAACAGCGTATTCTGATTCAGTGGTTGATAAAGAAATATAAATTTAATTCTTACTGAACCAATAAACTAAGTGAGGTCCCAAATAGAATGATCCTCCACCAGTACTTTTGAAGTCATCAACATTACCTGCGTCATCTGCATCTATGTAAGCATGAAGTGAAAAATATCTATTTTTGGTATACCATAGACCAATATGTTGAGTGCCTTGTAGATACTTGAAAATCCTCTGAAATTCTTTGAGATGAGTTTCCTTAGTATTTTCTTGGAATTGTTCTATTATTCCAACTGCATGCATACTGTCTGGTCTTGTACTTATAAGATAGATCAAGCTAAAAATCATAGATATGTATTCTTATTGATTAAATATAGGAGAATCATAATTTTTGCTGAGTTTTCATCCTGTTACCATTGGTGTGTATACAGGCTTGCAGTCTTCCATTCCATATTTCTTCATAATATACTTGAGATACTTGGTTTGAGAAAGGAAAATACCATCCTTAGTTTGATGAACTTGAATACCAAGAAAATATGTTACCTCACCAAGTAAAGACATTTCAAATTCCTACTGCATGGCTGAAACAAATCCTTGACTCATATATTCAACATTTCTTCCAAATATGATGTGATCAACATACACTACTACTACCAAACGTTTATTTTTTTCATATTTGATATATAGATTTCTCTCTTCAGATCCTTTCTTGAATCCATGTTGCTGAAGATACATGTCAAGATGATAATACCATCCATGAGGAGCCAGTTTTAACCCATATAATGACTTCGTAATTTTGCAAACAATATTTTTATCATTGCCAATTATGAATCCTTTAGGATATTCATTATAAACTTCTTCTTCTAATTCCCCATTTAAAAATCCATATTTAACATGCATTTGATATATCTTAAAGTTACGAAAGCTAGAAAATGTAAGAAACATTCTTATGGCTTCAAGTCTAGAAACATGCGCAATTGTCTCTTCAAAGTCTATCCCTTCCCGTTGAGCATAGCCTTTGCATACAAGTATTTTTTTTTCGAATTAATTCTCCATTTTCATTTATTTTTTTCTTAAACACCCACTTTGTCCCAATTACATTTTTATTATGAGGCCCATCTACAAGTTCCCATGTATGGTTCTTTTCTATTAGATTAATTTATTCATTCATTTCCTTAACCCAACATTCATATTTCCTTTCTTGATTCACATTTTGAGGCTAAATTATGGATAGGAAGGCTAAGTGATTAGATTATCCAACAAAATGTCTTCTAGTTTGTATTCCAGCTTCCTTATCACCTAGAATTTGAGATTTGAGATGATTTTTCTGAACATACCTTGATGGAGTCTTTTATCACATACCTATATTTTCATTTCCTTCTTCATATGCTTCTCTTTCTTCTCCTCCTACAACCTCTTGGATTTTAGTAGGGAGTGCTTTGTCATTTGATTCTGCTTACCTTTTCTTACCTATGGATGCATCATCAATCACAACATCTATACTTTCAGCAATTTTTTGGAGCATTTTATTATAACATTTATGTCCTTTAATTATGGAAGAGTATCCAAGAAGGATTACCTTATCATCTCTTGATTCAAACTTTCCAAGTTTATCATCATTTTTATTTATAAAACATTTTCTTCCAAATATTCTAAAGTGTTTGAAAATTGCAGTTTTACCATACCATATTTCATATGGATTTTTATCTTTGTTTAATCGAACATGGGCTTTGTTAAGTATGTTTCATAGTTGTATGTATTTATTATCCCCAAAAGGTGTGAGGTGTTCCTGACTCATCAAGCATGGCACATGCCATCTGTTGAAATGTTATGTTCATTCTCTCTTCCACTCCATTTTGTGGAGGAGTTTTAGCTATGGAAAAATTCCTTTTGATTCCATGTTTCTCATAAAAATTAAAAAAATTCATCAGATATAAACTCTCCTCCTTTATCAAATCTAAGAAATTTTGTTTTTAATTCAAATTTATTTTGCACTACGACCTTGCATATTTTTAAATTTTTAAATTCCTCATATGTATACTTTATTAAACCAACCCAACAAACTCTTGTAAAATCATCAATTAATAGCATGAAGTATCGTTCACCACAAGGATAATTATTTCTCACAGGACCACATAAATCAGTGTCAACAAGTTCAATGGGTTTACCTAAAGTGCATTCTTTAGCTTTAAACTGAACTCTAGATTTATTACCAATTTGGCATGATTTGCAAATACTATTTTCAGGTGGGGAAATGTCTGGAAAGTCACGAAGTGCTCCCATATTGCTTGATTTGTATAGTTGAAAAAAGTTAAGGTGCCACAATATTTTGTGACAAAGCTAACTTTCTTCATATTTTCTCAAACAATAATTCTCCTTGTCACCTTCTAGGATATAGACATTTCTCAGAGTTCTTGTTCCCTTGATTATGGTCTTACTTGTATCCAAATTTCTTACAAAACAATTCGTTGATCTGAAAATAACTTCATGCCCCTAATCAGACATTTGACCTGTTATCCAAGATAGCCATTAGGTTTGTTTTGAGTCATGAATCAATTAGGTTAAGTTAGTTAGGGTTCAATAGGATTTTTCAATTTTCAATTTAAAAAAAATTTCACATGTATTAAGGTCCTTTAGCGATTTTGAAATGTCATTAGGAGTCTTTATGTGAGTCATTATCAAGGGAAAATCCAAAGTTTCATTGCCCATGAGTTGATCTGGTCATCATTGTGAGTTTGACAAATTTTCATAATTCCGCGGAAAATCTAGTTCAATCAAGTTAGGATTTGCTACGGAAGTTCCTGACACTTCCATAGCAAATTTGTCTTCTCCAACACTGTTTTCGCTACAAAATTTGGTTTTTATGCTAACGACAGGGGAAATGGTACAAATTATTAAAAAGGGTATGGTAATAGGGGGTCAGAGTGTATTGGGGTATGATTTCTCCTTGTTGTTGTTATCCACCATTTGTAAAACACATGCATCATATAGCTGCATAGTCACTCTCTTCTCTTTACACTTTTTCTTTTCAATTTTCTGTTGATGGGCCTCTAAATTAGACATAAATTAAGGCCCATCTAACATTTATTATTCACATAAAAGGTATATTAAATCTCTCCTCTACACTTAATAATGTTTTTTATATTCTTTAATATGTTCTTAGGAAGTTTTAGAGATAATTTCATATTTGTGCATAATATTATTTATTTTTTAAGGATATTGTGAGAATATTGAGTAGATTATGAAGATCTCGAGAAAGAGATAATTTAGCGCCTTGCTCCCTACTACAGGAGGATAAATATTGGAGAATAAATGAACAAAATATCATGAAATAAATGAGAAATTATGGAGAGATTCTGGAACTCCGTTGATTAAGAAAATCTAGGAATGTCACTCCCTTTCATTTACTGCAAACTCCTAGTGTTGGGAACCAAATCCACTATTTGAGGGATTTTGCAGGGGAAATATTCCTCCTTTTAAGGGGAATGCTTCCTCATAATTTTTTATAAGTACCAATTCGAATTGGCCTCTAGGGGCATGTATTGTTTAGTCTTATTGTGGAAAAAACTTCTTTTCTGGCAGCTCCACTTTCTTTTCTTGTAGGATGTACTTGAATTGATTCGAATAATGAATATTTGTGCTATTTTTAGCTTCTAAGGCTTGGTTTCTTCCATAATACTCTGAGCCTCCTTGGGATTGTCCATCCTAGGAGCCTCAGAGCCCTCTTGCACAATTTATTTATGTTCTTTTCACTTCTTATTCACATGCATCTCTTATTTCCATTTTGCATATTTCTGTATTTAGTATTGTTTCTTTGCTTGATGTAGGATTGACTTAAGTGATTTAAGTTAGTTATTTTTTAGGTTTTTTTATAGGTTCAAAAAAATTAATCATCTTTAGAATAACTTTGTAAGGTCATCTTAATCATTAAGCTACTTGGATTTCGTTACTAGCAAACGAATATAAGATTTCTGGAAATGCCTTGTAGCGAAATATTAGTACATTTATGCTATTTTTTAGAAGGGGTTAATGAGATTCATTTGAATTGATTCCACTTAGATTAGGTCATAATAATTTTAAGTTTAATAAAAAAATTCATCCCATTGCATTTTCACTTGATTAGGCCTGGAATTTGATCGATTAACTAGCTCACTAGTTTTTGAATTTCCAGATATTAGAGTAGTAAATTTATGCTATTTTTTAGCACGTGTGAACATGGGTATTTTGGAGTGATTAAACTTGGAATGGAGACCTAATACATCATAATTAATAAAAAAAAATTGTCCCATTCCATTTTCATTTGATTTAGTTAGTCATTCGGTAAGTTATTTCCAAAATAGAATTGCATGTAGAAAAAATAGAGTTTCCTGTAACACTCTTGTAGCATGTGTAAACTCGACAAGATTTTCTCCCAAAGGTTGGTTTTTGTATATTAGGCTTGAATAATTACCCCTAGGATATAAATACAAGATTGAGGAAGAATAAAAACCACTTAGGACATTCATTTTTGAAAATTAGATTAGGTCTTTTTATTTGAATTCACGCTCTTAGGATTTCAATTACAAATTGTTGTTATTTCTTAGGATTAATTTCTTTTCAAAGAAACACTTCTATTTCTGAAATTAGTTTAGGCTTTGGTTTCATGACATTCCCTTCATTACATCATATCAACAAAATAAGGACACATTGTATGCTGCACATATAGTGTCGATACCTCTTATGTTTGTACAAACCCCACGTTGATAATTAAAGTTGGTAGCCTTGGGAGTTGCAACATACTTGTTGCAATACTAAGGCACACCACTTTTTGGCGCCGTTTCTGGGGAGGTGTCAAAGTATGAATTGTTTTCTTCCCTAGTTGAATCATTTATTCTATTTATGCAAAAACAAAAAAAATTCATTACACATATTTCATTTCAAAACAAAAAATTGCATTGCATTAGAATTCTTATTCAATATATATATATATATATATATATACTTCTCTGACACAATACCGCCCCCATTTGATCATGTGGTACAGTAATAACCACATCACCATCCACTTTTGTAGGTAAAAGAAGAAGAGGTGGTAGAAAAGGTAGAAGAAATGGATGGAGATGATGACAATGGATAATATCCTCTTAGATTTCCCATTCAAGATACTGATGTTAGTGTGCATATGAAGAACATCCCTCCATATTTCCTTCCAAACTTCAATGGTATGATGTAAGAGGATCTGAAATCCTTTCTCTTTTTAATTTGAAATAATTTGTAGATCTTATGGCTACTTATCGCACACTCAAAAATTGATATTGTTTCCTGCAACATCGAAGGATAAAGTTCTTAAATGGTTCATGAGTATAGGTACTAATTCAATAAGATCATGGAATTATACGCAAAAGATATTTCTAGAAAAATATAAAGATCATTATCTTAAAGAATAATTTCTTAGAATGAATCAACAATAACATGACAGCCTTGAGGATCTAATACAGAGGTTCATGTATAATGTTAAGAGGGAAAAATTACAGCATTTAGGATTTGACACAATATAAACCCTCTTACTTAGAACAATTAGGGATGGGTGAATTGATCTCCTTGACCACATGAGTAGAGGAGATGTATACAAATTATCATTTGAGGAAATTTTTGAAACATGGAAGTGCATATCAAGGGGAAGGACAAGAGTAAGTAAATCAATATCAACATTGGTAATTCAAGCAGAACTTGGAAATTTTCTTGATCAATTTAAAATAGAAATTCTTAGCAATCTAAGTGAACAAGTAGAAATGTTAAGAATGAAAAAGGAGCAAAAAGAAGATGTTGATATTTTTGTTATCCATGCAAAATCCTATGCTACTAAATATTGTCCATCATTACCAAGGTTGAAGGAATTGTACCAAGAGGACAATGGAACAAGTCAATCACCAAAGAAGATATGTTATGTAGCTCCAAGAAGACCATGGAAGCCTAGTCAACTTGATATTATGGAAGGACATACTTCCCAATTTCAAGATTATTCACATCCATCTCAAAATAATTGGAACACACCCCCTCCTTGGAAACCTTGTCCATCTCAACCCCAAAACTAATCTTGGCAAGAAGGTTAGCAAGGACCTTATGGGAAAAATTCACAATATCCTCAATATTTTCCTCAATATCCTTCACACCCAACTCCATGCTATCCCTCCCATCCACCACCACAACCACAACATCAACCACATCCATCTCATAAATCCACTCCTACTCAACTACCTGTACCACCATTTCGAAACCCACACAATGAAGTATCTCAGCCCACTTACATGCTGAGGTACAATACTACCAAAAATATCCTCGTGATCTAAATGGTATTCATCTTATTTCAAGAAAGTTATTTCAAAAAAGGGATTTTATTGATGTAATTGAAGGAAAACATCTAAAAGAAGAAGATTCAAGTGAGGAGATCAAAGAATCAGGTGCTGCACTTGATGAAGAGTAGACATCAGAATAATATATTGAGAAAATTCCCTTAGGTTTACCATAAAATCCTCCATGTGTTCAAGAGAACAATCATAAAAAAGAGTAAGATTTGAATATCATGGTAGAATAGGACTTCCAAGATTATCCAAATCAATAAGTGGATCAGGGGTATCACAACCATATTGAAATATGGTTCCAGACATTCATTAAGTTGCAACAACACACTCTTCTTCAATAGTACTTGTTATCATATCAGTCAAATAATTTGGTCCCTTATATTCAGGTACATTTCAAAGCACGTGTTTCAAGTTCACACGTGATTTTATCTGTCATATTGATGTGCACATGGTGTTGGAAATTGGGATCAATGCTCCTTGTGTGCTTCGTGACATGGAATAACCGCCTCTTGTGGATCCTAACTCTGGTGACTGTAGCAGAGACTAATGCCTGAGGGTTTTATTCTAACGACAATCATGATTCCAACAAGTGGTATCAGAGCGACAGGTCTCGAGTTCAAAACTCACTCGACTTTCATTTGGGGGGAGATTGTTGGACATTGGGTTCAACGATCCCCCGTGTGTTTCACAACATGGAGTAACCGCCTCTCATGGATCCTAACTCTGACGATTGTAGCAGAGACTAATGCCTACAGGTTTTGGTCTAATGGTAATCGTGATTCCAACAATCACGACTTGTTCCACTTGTTCGAATGACGATTGCCATTATACCAAAAGCCACAGGCATTATTCTCCGCTACAATCGCCGGATTTAGGATCCACGAGAGGTAGTTAGTTCATGTTGCTAAATACGTGGGTTGTGTTCAACCTAATGTCCAAAAATCTCCCCCCCAACGCGATTCGGGTGAGTTTCGAACTCGAGACCTGTCACTCTCTTGTTGGAATCACGATTGACGTTAGACCAAAACCCACAGGCATTAGTCTCCACTACAATCGCCAGAGTTGGGATCCACGAGAGGTGGTTACTCCATGTCACGAAACACACTCGGAGCGTTCAAGCCAATGTCCAACAATATCCCCCCCAATGCAAGCTAGGTGAGTTTCGAGCTCGATACCTATTGCTCTGATACCACTTGTTGGAATCACGATTGTCATTAGACCAAAACCCGCAGGCATTAGTGTCTTCTATAGTCACTAGAGATAGGAGCCATGAGACGCGGTTAGTCCATGTCACGAAACACACGGGGAGCATTAAACCTAATGTCCAACACATGGCTCCAATGGAATTATTCCTATACTTGAAATAGGTTTTTTTTTTCATGTAGAGTACAATAGAAAAACTAAAAAATTGAAAAAGAGAAAAAAGGAAAAAGAATAAAATATTAGGTGAAAACCTCTTTTGAGGCACCTGAGATTGGATCATTGATTGAAAACCTCCATGAGGCAGTTAATGAGTTGAAAAGAGAAGAGAAAATAAGAGAAAAAATATCCTAGGTGAAAACCTCCTTTGAGGCGCCTAGGAAGACCTACTAGTTGAAAACCTCATTGAGCCAGCTAGTAGGCCTAAATAAAAAGAAAAAAAGTGAAAAAATGAAAATAAAAATTTATTTTTCTGATGTATCTCTCTCTAATGAACACAAATTCTCTCCAACCTTTGCAAGAAGCAAAAAAACAAGTTGGCACCAAAAGAAAAAGTTGTTCAAAACCTTAGTCAAAGAAAGTCAAACTTGGACTTCCTCCTCATTTTCACGTATGCTCCAAAAGGGCCAAGGTTATGCCAATTCATCACCCTCATCCATTTCCAACATCCACCCATATTTTACAATATTTTTTCATTCATTTTCATTGTTGTCCTAAAATGCTACAGGAAACCGTATTTTTTCTACAGGAAACTCCTAGTTTTTGGTATAAAATTGTTTTTAATATATCTCAAAAATAGTGGATCTATTTTCCAAGTTGTTTAAGGGGGATATGCATATATATGATGGTAACATGCTCAAGAAATTTCATAAATTTCTGGTGCACAGGGAGGTCACCTACACCCATTTTTATTTTTTTCAATATTCGTGCATCCAATGGCCGAGATGTCTTATGGGGAGGTGCATAAGGATGACAGTAATATGCTAAAAATATTTTAGGGCAATCCGATCTACCATTTGAGATCTATTCATATATAAAGTATGCTATAATGTGGTTGTCCTGAGTATGCTGTATAGTCACATCAAAACTCAACATAAATTACTTTTTTCACCCATAGAGCAGAAGGTCTAGCCACCTTGAGCATCATGAAGCCATTTATAAAATTGAGAAGAGAACACCCTCCTTAGGAAGTAGTCCGTCCACTCCACCAGCAGAAGATTGAACATTGGGAGAATACTACACACACAAGAAACTTTACCTGTACAAAAATTCATCATGCTATGAAGACTTCTACAGGAAAATAATTATCAACTACAACACTCACATCATGAACATCTCAGCAATTTTTTTTAATCCAGGGATGTGAATTAGCAGCAAAAACAACAACAAAAAACCATAGAAGACATCCATATTCAAGGTTATTAGCAATAGGACCTCAAGCAGATTATCACATGCAGCTTTAGGATCATGAGTTGCAACTTCACAACCACCAAAGTGTAGAAATTATACAACATGCATGTATATCTTGGATTCACTCGATCTAACAATGTACTAAAGTTAAATACTGAATCACTTCTACAAATATTTTGTGGAAGTAAAAACACAATTTCTCATCACATGAACATGAAGAAGAATCAAATCACACACAACATAGATAACTTTCCGGGGAAAGATTACAGCTAAAAACCCCACTATCTTCAATTTTATATTCAACATGGATCATGAAACAATTACATACAAAAATATTCTCACGAGAGCCCTCGAGTAATCAGCTAATTGTCTACAATCTCACACTTTCATGAAAAAAACTGACCAACACATAGCCAATTCTTAGCCTCTAGACAACCTGCCTCACTTGCGCAATCCCTGATGGATGCAATCCCTAAAAGATAGGAATTATTTCCTTCCTTGACTACGCAAGTATCATGGGCACTCCAATGGGTGTTTGGTTGCATGTGTGCAACCCGATATTCCTACAACTGATATACAACCTCCCTTTCACCTACAACTCAATTGGGTCTCCACTGGATCTGACATGCATGCAACTAATAATAGTAAATCCTCAGTTGAATGTGAGATCATTGATTGTGAATTAATTAATATTTAATTCACTTGATCTCTCACTAGTGTATCTTCAGTTACAACTAGAAAAACTGAGTTTAACTCACTTAACTGAGTTAAACTAAT
The DNA here is from genome assembly GCA_034641835.2 of Pinus albicaulis. Taxonomy (NCBI): domain Eukaryota; kingdom Viridiplantae; phylum Streptophyta; class Pinopsida; order Pinales; family Pinaceae; genus Pinus; species Pinus albicaulis. The sequence continues at coordinate 104,721,797 of CM076577.1, forward strand.
TACAACCTACATTAACTAATGCACCACTGCACTTTGAATTCTGTTACAACTAGAATTACTCTGCATGCCTCACCACCTACCTCTAACTCGAAATCCACTAGCTAACTGAGTTTATCACTCTCAGTTAACTATTTCAAGTTTACATTGAGAATATGTTACACTAAAATTTGTCACCATGACATTTAGTTGTCTATATTGGTTCATCATTACCTATATTATGCTCCCTTAGAGGTCCAAAACCATAAAGTTCCTAAACCAAGTTTTGGAAGTGGAGAAAATCTCATTAAAACCCTAAAAATCCCAACTCTACACTTTTCCTAGTTCTTACATGTGGTACCATGGTTTCTTTCTCTATAACCTGCAGCACATCCCGCACGTTCTACTTACTAAAATTGCGGACCCCCGTAAAAGGTAAAACAAAAGAAAAAGTAAGTTCTAGAAGCCAAACTAGTCAAATATTCTACCAGTTGGAGGCTTCTAGAATCATTCTCAGGTTGATCTTTGCCCCTTCATTCATGAACCTCTATCTCTTCATTAATGGAGATTATCTCTTGGTATTTGGGGATAAAATCCCTTTATGAGAGGACTTTATCCCCCTCTTTATGGAACTGAAACCTCGTTCATTCTCCTATAAATTGAACTCATATTTCAGTCTCAAGGGTACTTCTTAACTTATAGAAGAGAATTTCTAAAGAAATTATACCCTCTATACCCGGCATCATTGGTATGAGAACGACCACATACTCATATCCATAGTTTCATGCTAGTTCAGAGAGGAGAAGGCTTGTCATACCAAAGGAAAACGACTGTTCAGGACCTCGAAAGAACCTGTATGACATCAAGGAAACAAGGTTGTAAGGTTACTTCTTATCATACAAGTTAATAAAAATGGATTCTATTTTCTCATTAAGTTGTTCATGTATCTCTTTGAGTAATTTAATTCTTGGATTCCTTGATCACTGAGATAGATTAGTGTTTCTGGATTATTATATCTTGCAGGTGCTTTTAATCCTTTTTCTAGTCTTTGATTTCAGGTCTTACATGCTGAATTGACCTCTTTTGGAGCGACTGGATTGAAGATTACAACAAGCGTTGGACTTTAGGTAGGAGCATCTCCTCTTACTTATTTAATTAATAATTCTGAAACATAATGGTCTAGAGAAAATGGTTTACGTTTGGTTTTTTCTTTCTATATATCCGTAGGATACTAGGGAGATCGTTCTTGTCCGCAAGAAGGATTTATCCGTGTAACAAAATGGCGACTCCGCCGGGGAGAAATAAACTTAGTTTTATTTTTTTATTTTTGATTTGAATTTTGGATAAATTCTTTGATTTTTATTAGTCCAAAACTAGGTTGGGTAAATGAATCATTAAAATCCATGAATATAAATCTGTATTTTTATTTTTTCTGTGTTTTTCCTATATTCTGCACTTTTTGTTTAAAAACAAAGTGGTAGACTCCCAGATTTTAGTGAAAAATAGTGCAGTACTGCACCTTTCTCCATAAAAAATTGTAGAATTTTGGAAAATTTTGAAAAAATAAAAAAAATATGTTTTCAGGTGTCCAATTACTTGATTCTCTATAATTACCCCAACTTGTCTTGACTCTCAAAGTCTTTTGTGTGAGTTTATTTCAGCAATTTCTGTCTTTGAAGTGGTCTTTTCAACTGATTTGTATTTTATGAGTGAGTGTTTTTCCTATCTTCTTGTTGCTCTGAATCAGAAACTTTTATATACCTCAACTAATTGGCATGTCATCGTTTTCTTGTTGAGCCATTGAAATTGATGCAAATCTTGATTTTATGAAAATTCAATTTTATTTTCATTTGAAAATTTAGAAAACCTTTTAGCTTGATAAGGTCTGAATTTCACTTTAAAACCATTATTGGATGTTTTTTATTTCTTGTTGAGATAAGAAGAAAGTTTTTGGTTAGATTACAAACTAAGCATAAACATCCTCAAAACTGTTTAGATAGAGTTCAAAATTATAATTTTCTTTTGGTTTTGAATTTTGTGTTTTTAAGAGTTTTAGTTTTCTTTTGGAAGAAGTTTGATTCTAGTTTCTGATTTGAATGATATAAGGAATTTCATTTTGACCAAGTGATATTTTTTCTGTGAAATTGAGTTCTCAAGAAATTGTCTTCTTTTCAAAGTTTCTTGTTTATCAAAGAAAGAATTGATGTTTTGAAAGTTATTAAAATCTCTCAAATCTTTCCTCTAAATAGGTTTCATAGAAAAGAAATGAGTTTCTTTTCATATAGATGCATTTGAGCATATTTTTGAGTCAGGTCATTAAACATCATCGAAGTTTCACTTCCATACCTTTTGACCTAAGAAACAACCAAACTAAAAGTAACGCTTAATTAAAATCAATCTAGAAATTTTATATTTTCTAGGGCTCTTTTCCACCAACATAGCTTAGGCTAGTGTCTTGGAATAGGTTGTAGTTAACATTCCAAGGCAGTGCAAACAAACAATTAGTAAATCTTGCGGTAGGAAAAATCCAATTATAGCATGTATGCTCTGGGAAGCTCTTCTTAAAAGAGTTAAGCACGAGATCATGTTCGAACCATTGAGGTAATCATACTTATCTCATTGGGAAAGATAGCAGTTGTGCATGTATTAAAAACGGTAAACCTCGGATAGACCATTGTCGAGGAGCTTGGGGTCACTTGTCGGTAAACCTTGGATTATGTCAAGGAACCTTCAAGGGGATTGAGCTAGTTACTCTGCCCTTGCATGTATATCGGATTGTATATTGTTCCCCCAGGTATATTTGTTCCAATTGGTGACCTTAGTGGCTACAAACTTTAGGATTATTTCCCAAGGTGACGGTGGAGGGGAGGTCCCACTATACCTAGAAAAGACGTCGGCTAGACTCACTTGGACTTTCTGGAGGGTTCTCTTCACTAGAGATGATTTAAGTGGAGAAACTTGCACCAGTCTGTTTCATTAAGCAGGTTGTCAGGGTAACTGTTCCAAACCGCCATTTCTGCATTAAAATTCTACGATGTTGGATTTCATCACCAACTAGTGTTTTTAGTGTGGGAATCTACTGTTTGTGTGTGGTTTGATCTCTTAGATTTTCTAGGCGTGTGATCAATTTGGTTGTTTCCTTAGAGACTTTAGGATATTTTGTTGAAATTTTCTTTGATTTCGTGTGCTAAAAGTTTTAATCGTGGCTGAATTACCTAGACAATCACGTAGAATGTAGGGGAAACCCCCTGAGTACACACCAAGCCAGTTAGAAAGACTTAAATATGAAAAAGGACAGACATTAGGAACTGGATCCACTGAACACGAAGAAACATCTATAATTGTTCATCCTGAATATGAAGTAGATCAACCTCGTACTGCATAAAGTACTCCACATAAAGTTTCAATTTCCGAACTTGTTGAACTTGTTTCTACAACTAGTGAATTATCAGATTCGGAACCTAAAGTTTCTAAACCAGAGAACGTAATGGTTATATCTGAGATTACTTTTCCGTTCCTTGATCCAACCCCTGATCGTCCTCATTCACCTAGAGTGAAGTATCAGATCACAGAAAATCTTCCTCCCAGTCTCATTAGTATTGAAGAAGTTACTGATACTGAAGAAGAAGTAGTTCTTCCTCCTACTCAGGACTCTTTAGATCTTAGGCCAAGTGAATCAATTTATTATAGTCCTTTCAAACCGGATCCTTGGTATTCTTAGTTGGCAGACTTTCTACACAATATTGGTCTAAAATATTCGCCACCCCGAATTCCTTTTTACGCTATACCAAGAGGTTACAGACCTCCATTAATCATGTATGGTGAGTCATCAATGTTTTCTGCAGCTCCCGAAACATATTATACCTGCGGGATACCAGTCCCTTTATGGTACTTTCTTAGGAGCAGCACCTTCTCTCGAAAAACGCACACCATCAATTGGTCCAAATGAATCAAATACCGAAACTGTAAATGCGGAAAAAATTTATATGATGTCTGGAAACATTCCAAACCCCGATCCTCAAGGTATTAATTTACAGCCTAGGGGGAAACCTCAAGTTAGTAATTTGCAGCCTGGGGGGCAACCTCAAGGTCAGTACATACCTCAAGGTCAATATTAACCTCAAGGACAATACATACCTCAAGGTCAGTACATACCTCAAGGTCAATATCAACCTCAAGTTCAATATCCAACTCAGGGTCCACAACCTCCTTTAGGGCAGCAGTTCTACCCGGAACAACAATTGTTTCAAGGAAGTGGGAATTATCCAACTAATTAACCAACATATGTTCCAAATGATCAACCTGTTTATGGTCCTTCCTATCCACAATCTTAAATGGTACCTTCGTATCCCGACGCTAATATGGTGTGGGATCCATCCCAAGTTCAACAAAAATTTGCAACCTAATATGCAAGTACCTTATTATCAACCTGGACAACCGATTGATTATACCCAAATCCAACAACATGTCCAACCTGTTCAACATATTGTTCAGGTACCTGCATCAGGTACAGTTCAGTAGCCTGGTCTGAGTACACCTAGAACTCCAATGCAAACTGCTGCACCAACTTCTATTCAAGCTACCACACCTATTCCTGGAGTATCAGCAACTCCTATTTCTACAGCTCCTCAAGTATCAGTACCAATTCCTTAGGTTTATGTTCCACAGTCCGGACCTACAGTCCAGACTACTATTAAGATACCTGTAGGTCAACCTGGTACAAGTACAGTTATAAAAGTCAGCCTCAGATTGTTTATCCACCATACCAAGGGAAATATCAATATGGACCTGTAGCACAAAATCTAGTATATCGACGTCAACTGTACCCTAGGTACACGTATCAGATACCTACTCAACCCCAGTATGGTCTAGCTAATCCTGGTTATCCAGGAGGCATTCTGATTCCAAATGCACAGGATATTCCAAGATATCCTGGATATCGTCCTCCTGGAACTGGTATAGTTCCACAAGGTTATCAATTTAATCAATAGGACCCTAACCATCGGTTTCCATTCATAGCAACTTTGGATTTACCTGATTTATCGCGCCTTACAAATGATCCAATCTATTATCTTCCGTATTGGCTGCTAATGACAAATAAGTTGCTCAGTGATATCCCTAAATTTGAAGGCAAATCAGGAGAGGACCCTTCTAACCATGTCATGACTTATCACCTCTAGTGTGCATCCAAATCTTTGATTGATGATTCAATTCGATTAAGACCTTTTCAGAGAACGCTGATAGGATTAGCAGCCAAATGGTACATTGAATTACCATGTGGCTCGTTTAACAATTTCAATGCCTTAGCAACCACATTTTTAACTAATTTTCAGTTTCCAGTCAGATACGACAATGACACGGAATTATTAACTTCACTAAAACAATCTACGTCAACGTACATATCAGATCACATACATGAATGGAGACGTAGAAGACGTTTGGTGAAATTTTTTATTCCGGATCAGATTTTGGCAGAATGGTTTATAAAATCATTACTACCAAAAATCACTGAAGATGTAGTTAAAGGAGGAGTTGTTACAGAAGAAAAAATCATTGCTCAAGCTCAGTACCTTGAACTAGTATATACACAGTCAGGCACTTTGTACAAGAAAATTCTAGATTTACCGCGTCCTGGTCAGATAACAGCAACTCCCTCAAGGTCTCATTCCGCTGATGGTGTAATTGGTTCAGTTAGTACTAATAATACTAAGAAGAAATATTCCGAGATTACTTCTCCTCTAATAACTTTACCTAATTCGCCAAAAGGAGATTCTTCCCTCAAAACTTCTACCGACATTCACATTGTAGATTCCTCTACAACTAAGTCTAAATCTGGCAATAAGAAGAAAGGGAAGAATAAAAGAAAACATACTTCATCTCCCAAAGAAAAAACTGAGAAAAATGAGTCATCTGATGATAAAAGAAAACCCCATTATCCTTGTCTTATTTGTGACGAGGATCATTTCAGCAAGGAATGTCTGCATAGGTCTGAGGTATCTAATTTTGTCAAAGGTTCACCTACGCCTGTTGTCTTGAAGGATACTTTTCCTGTTCAAGATAGAAAAATGATTGGATCTTCTTCTAACACATCAGCAGATATTTGATGATGTCTCAAGTAATGGTTGTGACTCGATCATAAGATTATTGAAGTAAAATTCTTGTTACTGGTAAAGAAGTAGAAAATTCTAATTCAGTACCAGCTACATCTCCTTCGGTTTCTGATCCACTTCATATCAAGAAACCTAATCCTGATCTAGTAATTAAACCACCTTCTAAAGGTGTTCTTTGGAAATCAACTTTCAATCCACATGCGAGAGCTACTCAGAACTACAACATTGTTGGGGATTTAGCAATATCTCCTTCAGCAATGTTAGCCTTAGAAGTGCTACAATTATTTCCCACACAAAGGAAATTACTTTTATCAACTATTGGAGCCATAGATCTTCAGGATTTGAACCTTATGGTCTTCGATTTAGAAAATTTTACACCACGGTTCCCTCATCAAATGGATTTTCATATTCTAGTACTACTGATGTTGCTTTCTTACTATAATTGATGAAGGAGCATCTACATGTATTATGTCGTTAAAATGTTGGAAATAACTTGGTTCTTAGACACTTAACCAATCACCGACAATCCTCAAAGCTTTTGATGGAAGAGGATTCCATCCATATGGAATTTTTCAGGATCTACTTATAGAGGTTGAAGGTTAAATTGTTAATTTAGATGTGGAAATCGATGATACCCCTCTGGATTACAACCTTCTTATGAGTCGAAGTTGGTCTTATTCTATGACTGCTGTCGTGTCATCCATCTTTCGATTAATCATGTTTCCTCATCAAGGAAAGGTTGTGAAAATCGATCAGCTATCACATTATTTGTCTGGCCCAACTTCTACAGATAGCATTCAACATGTTGGAAAATTGACTATCTCTTATGAGGATGTTGGGGTAGGTTTAATCAAAGATTCCTCTTTAATGGGAACTTTTTTTATGCCTCCACCTAACGTACCATGTACTATTGCTAATATCAATATTATTACATCAAGTACTATTCTATTTGATGATCCTTGGATAGTGCCTTTAGAGTCAGAATTGGATTCTTTCATTGGCGAGATGCCTTTGAGTCCATTTGAGATAGCATATCAAGTAGTATAGTCATTTTCCAATCCTTCATCAATTGATTCTGATCCAATGAATGTGATCAATGAAGAATCCTTTTCACCATCAATCTCAGCTATAACATCAATTCCTGATCCTTTTCAACAAATGTTTTATACTGATGAAAGTATTCGTGAATTCTTGTCCATTGATGAATTACCATGGGATGATCTACATCATAGGTCATCATTTTTACCTAAGCTTGATATATTTGAAAAAAAAATTTCATCTATTTTTACAATTGACTATGTCAAGGAACCGCAGAATCCAATATCGATTACAAATCCAGATTCTGAAATCAATTTGGGAAATATTTCTTCGACGGTTGCCATTGACATATTAGTTAAACAAGGAGTTGTTGAAACATTCATATATGCGCTTCTTGTATGTTAGATGAAATTAATACATATAAAGCCCTATTTCAATAATTTCATGACATATTTTCCTGGTCTTACGAAGAAATGCCAGGAATTGATCCCAAGATTTTCATTCATGAAATAAAAACTTACTCGGATACTAAACCTATCAGACAAAGATTACGTCCGATACATCCACAAAAGGCTGCTGCTATTAAAGCCGAAGTTGAGAAATTAATAAAAGAAGGTTTCATTTATCCCATTCCTTTAACAGATTGGGTATCTTGTATCATTCCTGTTACTAAAAAACAAGGAACTATAAGAGTATGTGTCGATTATAGGGATATTAACAAATCCGGTCCAAAAGATAATTATCCAACTCCCTATATTGACCAAATCATTGATGATTGTGCCAGAAATGAAATGTACTCATTTATGGATGGATTTTCCGGATACAATCAAATAAACATACTCCCTGCTGATCAACCAAAAACAACATTCATTTGTCCTTGAGGAACTTTTTCTTATTGTAAACTACCCTTCGGATTAAAGAATGCTCGTTAAAATTTTCAAAGAGAAATGTCTTACACTTTTCATGACATTAAACACATTGTGCAGCCTTATATCCATGATTTACCTGCTCATTCATTCCACAAAGAAGATCATCCTGCTCATTTACGAGCAATTTTTATGAGATGTAGGCATTATAAGATTCCGTTGAATCGCCACAAATGTGTTTTTTGTGTGCAATATACTAGATTACTGGGATTTGTTGTTTCCAAGGCTGGCATTCATGTTGACCCCTTGAAGGTTGAGGCTATTATCAATTTACCTTCTCCTTCCACACTTCGCCAACTCCAAAGTTTGCAAGGGAAAGAAAATTTTCTGCGTAGATTTATCCAGAACTATGTTGAGTTAACAAAAGGTTTTACCAGATCGTTGAAATAGAATTTTCCTTTTAGTTGGGATGAGATCGTTGATCGATATTTTGATGCTTTAAAACATGTTTTGACCGATTCATCATTATTGCATCCACCAATTTATAGCCAGGTTTAATTTTTATACCTAGCAGCCTCTGATTCCACTATTGGAATGGTATTAATTCAAGAGGATGATTTCCACAAAGAGCATGTGATTTACTATCTTAGTCGGAATCTTAATCCAACTGAAATTAAATATTCGCATGTGGAGAAATTGGCCTTGGCAGCCGTTTAAGCTGTCCAAAGATTTAGTCATTACATATTGTTATGAAAAACAACTGTGATATCTAATTGCAACCCGCTGATGTACATTATGACTAAACAATTACTCGGGGGAAAATACTCTAAATGGATTGTTATCCTTCAGGAGTTTGATTTAGAATTTGAAAAATCCAAATCAAATAAATCACTCGTATTTGCAAAACTTATGTGTGACTTCCCAAATACCGAGACAAAAACTGTGGTATAGCATCTGATTGCTGATGAATCTCTGTTTCTTATCAGTACACTAGATCCATGGTATGGAGGTATCATCATTTATCTTCAAACCCAAAATTTTCAGCCTGAACTTTCATGTTCAAATCAATGAAATATCCGTTACCAATATCAGCGATAAAATATTGTTGGAGACACACTTTATCGTCGTGGTGCAGATTCTATATTTCGACGATGTTTAACTCATGAAGAAGATGAAAAATTTTTGAATGACTGCCACTCTGGAGCGTGTGGTAGTCATATGTCTAGGTATGCCACAACCCAAAAGATATTACACGTTGGTTATTTTTGGCTGTCATTATTCAAATATTGCATTCTCGCGGTCTGAAAATGCCACAACTGTCAGATATTTGATTGAAATATGCGTGCACCACAATCTCCTCTTTACCCCATAATTGTTGTCGGTCCTTTTGCAAAATGGGGCATTGATTTCATTACATGTAACCCTCACTTTTCCAGGAGGCATGGGTATATTATTCTTGTTGTCGATTATTTTACCAAATGGGCCGAGGCGATGCCTACATTTGCGACAGATGGAAAAACTGCAGCTACATTTGTATTCAATCATGTAATTTCTCGTTTCGGTGTACCCCAAGCTATTATTACTGACCATGGGAGTCATTTTTAAAATATAAAGATGACCAAACTTTCCGATAAACTTAGCCTATGCCATGATAACTCTACTCCATATTACCTGTAGGCTAATGGTTAGGTTGAAGCCATTAATAAATTTTTAACCACCATGATTAAAAGGATAATCGGAATTCATAAATCGAATTGGCATACCATGCTTTTTTCAGCACTATGGGCATATCGAACCTAGCAAAAACTGCAATAGGTTTCACTCCTTTTCAATTGGTTTATGGTTTAGAAGTTATGTTAACTATTGAATGCAAAATACCGTCACTCCAATTAGACATAGAGTTACTACCAGCTACCTCTGAAGAGGAAAAACGCTTTTTGTACTTAGCACAAATAGATGAGACTCGGTGCACCACTGCATTAGTAGTCGAAGCTCATAAAAAATGCGTTAAATCTCAGTATGACCAAAGTGTTACACCTCGTGTTTTTTCAGAAGGTGACCTAGTATTGGTATATGATCAAGCTAATGATAAGCTAGGAGTTGGGAAATTCAAACCAATGTGGCATGGCCCTTACATTGTCAAGCGAGTTCTTGCAAAAGGGGCTTATGAATTGACTGATTATGATGGGGTATCTTTAGATAAACCCAAAAATGGACTTTATCTGAAGAGATATTATGCTTGATTATTGTGTGAAGATCTCACTTGTACATTAGTTATTTTTCTATTTAGATGCCTTAGATTAGATGAGTGTGTCTAGTTTAAGTTTGCTTTTACTACTATTACTGCTTATCTTGATTACTCTTTATATTGCAGATGTCGAGATCCCTTCAAACATACATTGGTTTTGCTGATGGTGCCTGTCATAGTACATGGAATATTTCTTCCGCAACCTGGGTTATTTATTCATCCATTGATGAGTTAGTTTCTATGCATGGGGTAAGCCTTGGTCAAAAAACGAATAATTTTGCATAATATAGCGTAGTGATTGAGTTATTATCTGATGCCATTTAATTTTTCATTCAATGTTTAATCATAAGGTTAGATTCATAACTCATTGTATTAAATTTAAATAGAGTATACGAAATTAAAAATCCAGTGTTATTGAGATTATTTTTGAAGGTTCATCTCTTGGAAAGGAAATTTGATTACATCTAATATCAAAACATTCCAAGAAATTTAAATACATTGGATGATACATTGGCTAATAGTGTTATAAATATAAATTTGCAACGTTAAAATATTAAACCAAAACAACATTCAAATGTGTTGAACAAGATAGCCAGAGAAATTAGTAATATCATAGATATGAGTTTTTGTTTTCAAAAATATTACATCGTCTGCGATCATAGGTTTAAAACACTTTATGATCTAAAATATAGTGATACAAAAAACAAAATACAATAGTCCGCGATGATCATCCACTATCCATGGTGATGATCATGGTAGTAAAATATCGCGTGCGCCACCTTGCACAGGAGTCTCCTAAACTGGCCAAGAACACTAGTAACGTGTCTCTGGAGACGAAGAGGAATATCATCCATCGATGTCTCTGGGATATCTATAGTCAACCTCTCTAGGTTGTTCTCTCAGTCTGTAAGGATTTTTGCTACCTGATTTTGTGGCTATGCAACAGGCTCTGTTGGCTTCCTTTCGAAGCGACGAAGAGTGGTTGGCATTCGTGGACCAACATCTGCATTTAAAATTTTGTTATCAGTATTGGACGATAAAAAAACAAAATAAAAATTAGAGTTAAAACACATCAAAATGATTCATTTACCTGATTCATCCCATTATGCCCATGGAGGTAAGGACATCTCGGGATCACCTTGGAATTCTATGCTCACATACGGGAAACCGTCAATAGAAAAGATTTGTTTCTAAAGCTAATGAAAATATTTTGGAGTGAATTGAACTACCACACAACCTTCACCACCATGGCGGGACATCAGTGCAACCCAGTGTACCATACGAGGCTCTCTAGGTTCACCAAAATCAACATAGATCAGCTGAGGGGTGAGAGATGGAATCCTCTCCAAAGAAAAAGAAAGCAAGATGGCACCATACCCAAAGTTTTTCAAATCTGAGTTTTTTTCTCTGGTCAATTTGCCTTTCATATCGCCTAATACCCCTTCACACTAATTGAAAATGGTACCTCTATAACATTCGACTATTGTCTGCATCTCAGACTTGGTAGCCACATTTAGAGCTGAACTCCGACATAACCTGGTCATGGTGAACGCAATGAATTTGAGATCAAGAGGTAAGATAGTCTTTATATATATACAGTTATCTTTAGGATCAGCTTCTTCATTGCAGAACTCTTGCTTATAGCTAGTAATAGGCAGGCCACCTTGCCTAGCTCCAAACAAAGGAATATTTTCACCTCTTTTGGACAAACCAGTGAGAAATTAAATGTCTTCAAGCTCAAGTTCTAGCTTTTGGTCACCAATGATAAAACATTGTTCTTGTATGTCCCATTTGTTCACTAGCCAGGTCATTAGTTCCACTTGTGCCCTCATACCCTGAATTGCCCAGAATATATACAATCCACAATCTCTAATCACACACATTGTGGATGGATTATTCATAGCCACATCATCTATCTCTTCGTGTTTGCGTTCTCTCCACTCCAACATTGTGGAATAATCTGCAAAGGGATGCATTTGAAGGTTAGAAGCTTTTAGAGTGATAATTTTTAACCATTTTTGAGATAATTTAATAATTTTCCTTTTCTCACAGCACCTCCGTAGTTTTTATATAGAGACAGTGTGGACCTCCTCACGTGCTCTTCATAAAAACTGCGGTAGACCAATAATTTTCCTTTGGGAAAATTATAGGGGTCCGTAGGTAACCAACACATGACCTACGAACCCTTGAGAGCGGAATTTTGAACCTATTTTCCCCTCAAAAAATTATTTCAAAACTTAAAAAGAGAATTCAAATGGATGAAAATGAAGAGTATAGTGTTGTAGATTACCTGGATTCGACGATTTTCAATTTGAGATGTCAATTCTCCCGTTATCACCTCCAGAGAATTTTTTGCCAAGATTTCTCAACTTTCAACTCTGAATACAAAAGGTGAAAATGACTTTGTTGAACTACTTTCTATAAGATTTTTTCAATGAATAAAATATTATTTTATTTTTTTCCACTTTAAAAAGTTATTTTTCAAAATTTTTTACTTATTGGAAACATGTATGTTTAATCTTTCAAGTTTATGTGCAGAAAACAAGTTTTTCAGGTGAAAAGAATTATTTTGATGATGAGTACACTTTTATCACCTTTTTAGGCTCTTGAAAATTACAAAAAAAGTGAAACCCTGGAGTTCTCTTTTAAGCCCTTTTCAGACTCTTTAAACATGATAATATTTCTGAGTACTTGAATATTCGAACTTGTTAAAGGAAATGAACAGTTGTCCTTTCAGTATAAGTTTACCCCTTTTTCGGACTGAAATGGACTATTTACGAAAAAGGTATACGTTGACTAATCATGGTCAATAGAGTTCTCTCCTACATTATTTTATCCTTTTTCAGGCTTGAGAGACGAAATTTACGAAAAATTACACCCACGGAGTTTTCTTAAGTTCCTCTTCTGACTCCCTAAAACTGAAAAACACTGAGTTTCACCTATAGTAGACTAGTTAAAACTTAACAATAAAGGACCTTTCGATTACAAACAGGAATGAAGCACTCCTTCTTAGGGTTTGATTTTAATACTGATTTGGACTCAGTCGAAGGATGAGCTTATACAACAAGAAAATGTTATCCTCCTCAAGCTTGTCAAAAATAAAGAGGTACTTGCCAGAAATGGTAGGGGAAAAAGAGAGAAAATGAATCCAGTTGTCACACTTTGTTGCAAAAATTAGTATACCACTCTTGAACACGACACTTTTGTCACACTCATACCTTGGATCAATATTAATCAATGAAAGAATCCCCCATAATACCATAAACATAGCCGATATTCATAAACACATGGTGTTTTATCACACTCATACGACATCAATATTAATCAATAGAAAGAATCAATACCATAGCTTAAACCCGATTCTTATAACACACCAGGTGTTTTTGTCACACTCATACGGCATGATATTAATCAATGAAAGAATCAGTAATACCATAAGCAGCTTGATTATGCTTGGGAAAATACTTTGTCTAATAGTTAATCAAACCACATTGAAAGTCTTCAGCCGATTTCTAGGTATTAGCTTTAAGTCAATTATCACCAAACCATTTGCAGTGTCATTATGTGTTCAAGAGATAGTTCAAATAAACCATTCATTGCAAACATTTGTCTCCATTCTTGTTGACCATCCTTGAGTCAGTCCTTGCTAAAATTTCTTCAAAACTTGATCTAATGGTTTCACGTCATGGGTTTTCCTGCGACAGGTCACTTTCTATCAATAACAACACATCATATAGAAATTTGATCTTGAACCCTATCAGTACCTTGGGATCTGCATGCCCTAATGGCAGGTTTCTCGCCTTTGACGACAGGTTGCATCATTGACCTTCGATCGAATGATTCTGTGAAGTGTTCGACTTCAAATAATTCATTCACACTTCATGGATTGTACTGAGTACTTTGAGAGCCATTTCCATTATTGGTGGTTTCTCTCACACTTGTTAACGGTTCACATCATTGACTGGTAATCAAGTGGTTTCTACCATGTTTGACTTTGACACAATCAATCGCATGGATTGAATCATACTAGTTTGGGAAGCGGAAATCAAGACCCTGGATCTAGTTTTTACAATCCAGGCCGTGAGGAGTTTTATTATTCATGATACAGTAGACTACTTATGACGGATGGTTGCATCCATGCTGTGTCTACTGTTGATGTAATTCTAAAATCCTTTTTGTATCATAACATGTAGTTAGTTTTGATCTAAGTATGGGAATGCCTACCTCAGCGATGATATATATATATGTGTGTGTGTGTGTGTGTGTGTGTGTGTGTGTGCATTGAATTTTTTTACAGGTTTCGACCGGTATGTCTGCAACCCAATCCTTGGAATGATAAATCACTTCACTCTTCAAAACTACTTCAGACTTCACAATTTAGGGGGAAATTTTTTACACTAAAATTTGTCACCATGACATTTAGCTGTCTATATCGGTTCATCATTACTTATATTATGCTCCCTTGGAGGTCCAAAACCATAAAGTTCCTAAAACAAGTCTTGGAATTGGAGAAAATCTCATTAAAACCCTAAAAATCCTAACTCCACACTTTTCCTAGTTCTTGCCTGCAGTACCACAGTTTCTTTCTCTATAATCTGCAGCACATACCACACGTTCTACTTACTAAAACTGTAGACCCCCATAAAAGGTAAAATAAAAGAAAATTAAGTTCTAGAAGCCCAGCTGGTCGAATATTCTCCCAGCTGGAGGCTTCTAGAAGCATTATTAGGTTGAGCTTCGCCCCTTCATTCATGAACCTCTATCCCTTCATTAATGGAGATTATCCCTTGGTATTTGGAGCTAAAATCCCTTTATGAGATGAATTTATCCCCCTCTTTATGGAACTGAAACCTTCTTCATTATCTTATAAATTGAACTCATATTTCAGTCTCAAGGGTACTTCTTAACTTATAGAAGAGAATTGCTGAAGAAATTATACTCTCTATACCTAGCATCATTGGTATGAGAACGATCACATACTCATATCCATAGTTTCATGGTAGTTCAGAGAGGAGAAGGCTTGTCATACTGAAGGAAAATGGCTATTCAGGACCCCGGAAGAACCTGTATGACATCAAGGAAACAAGGTTGTAAGGTTATTTCTTATCATACAAGTTAACACAAATGGATTCTATTTTCTCATTAAGTTGTTCATGTATCGCTTTGAGTAATTTAATTCTTGGATTCCTTGATCACTAAGATAGATTAGTGTTTCTGGATTATTATATCTTGCAAGTGCTTTTAATCCTTTTTCCTGTCTTTTATTGCAGGTCTTACATGCTGAATTGACCTCTTTTGGAGCGACTGGATTGAATATTATAGCAAGCGTTGGACATTAGGTGGGAGCATCTCCTCCTACTTAGTTAATTAATAATTATGAATCATAATAGTCTAGAGAAAATGGTTTACATTTGGTTGTTTGTTTCTAGATATCCTTAGGATACTAGGGAGATCGTTCTTGTCTGCAAGAAGGATTTATTTGTGTAATAGAATAGATTATAGTATAATTTCCATCTTAATTAAGGGATAACCAAAATAGAAATGCACTCAAAAATAGCACTATGGGCCCCACCCTATTTTGGGTGCTTAATGAAATTAGGTGTGGTTGATAAAATTTTCTTGTTGAATCTCAACACTCCCTCTCAATAAGAAAGGGATTATCCTTCACCCCGATCCTATCTCTGCGGTATTCGAATTTTCTCCTGGTGAGTGCCTTCATCAGAATATCTGCATCCTGATCTTCTGTCGTAATGTAATGAAGCAACATTATCCTTCTCTACACACAATCTCTGAGATGATGGTACCAAATATTTATATGCTTGGACCTATCATGAAACACAAGATTAATTGAGAGTTTAATGCAACTCTGATTATCACAATGAATCTTTGTTGGGTCCATCTGAGAGCCAAAAAAACCAACCAAGATATTTCTCATCCAGATAGCCTGACATGTATCTTGACTTGTTGTCATGTATTCCGCTTCTGCTGAATTGAGTGTCGTAGATTGTTGTTTCGATCTGTACCAGGAAACTGTTGTCGATCCTATGCTAAAGATCCCTCCCAATGTGCTCTTTCTGTCTGATGGACTGTTCAACTGATCTGCATCCATGAAGCCTTGAAGCTTCAATCCCTCTATTTTTCTGTACCATACACCATAATATGATTTTCCCCTCATGTATCTCAGGACATGCTTCCCCTCCTTCCAAAAGATCTTGGTAGGCTTAACCATAGGTTGACTCAATTAGTTAACTGCATAGAAAATGTTTGGTCTTGAGTTCACCAAATACAGTAGTGAACCCACTAACTGGCTATAGATAATAGCATCCACTACCTCTCCAGAAGTATCATCCTATTTCCTCAAATATCCTGGAAGAGGAGTATCCATGTGTTTTTATCTCTCCATGTTAAACCTACCCAGTATCTCCATTGTATACTTGCCTTGAGACACAAAAATATCACCATCTTGCTGGCATATTTCAAATCCAAGTAAATAATGGAGTCCCATGTCCTTCATTTAGAACTCCCTTGCAATATCCTCTTTTCATGAGTGTATCAACTGATCATCAGTAGTCAAAATTAGATCATCAACATAAAGAAAAATGATCAATAGCTTACTGTCAACCACAATCTGGTATAGGTTTGCATCTTCTTCACTTTCGGTGAAGCCCAGTCCAGTGAAATAGTTGTCTATCCGAGTGTACCAAGCATGGGGTGCTTGATTTATCCCATACAGTTCTCTTTTGATTCGTCACACATGCAACTCATTGTTGAATATCTGAAATCCTTCAAGCTGATCTATGTACACCTCTTCCTCAATGATCCCATTGAGAAACACAGTTTTGACATCCATATGATGAATGTGTCATCCCTTCTGCGATGAGAATGCAAGGATGGATCTTATGGAAGAGTACCTTGCAACAGGTGCAAAATTCTCATCATAATCTATCCCCTCGATTTGTGAGAATCCATGGGCTACAAATTTGGCCTTGTATTTCTCCACACTCCCATCAGCAGCTTGCCTTACCTTGTAGATCCATCTTGATCCAACCACTAATTTGTCGACTGGTCTTAGGACTATATCCCATGCACTGTTCTTGATAATGGAGTCATACTTCTCTATCATTGCATCAACCCAAGTTGGTTGTTGCACTGACTCCAGAAAGGAAGATGGTTAAATCACAATATATTTTCTCATAAGAGCCATGTATCCAGTAAATCGGTCAGGGGACTCTCTTTGTTGTCACTTTGAAGTAGGGGCTCCTACATTCTCTGCAGCATAAAGTCTCAATATATCAACTTCTATGGTGTGCCTTCTGCCATTTCTTATGGATGGCTCTACATGAGTGTTTTCCTCCACTCCATGAACCTCCTCATGTGGTTGATCCACATCTTGAGACTAATCCCTGGGAACCAACAGTTCCTCCTCTTCATGTGAGTCCAACTCCCTTTAAAGGGACAACCACATGGCTTTCTCCTCATCAAATTTTATATCCCTTCTCACAACAGACATTCTGTTGTTTTGAAAATACACATGATAATTATGGGGTGTTTCAATGTGCCCCACAAAAATCCCAACCTTAGCTGTTGGTTCCAGCTTCTTCCTGGCGTCCTTGGTTACATGCACATAAATAGATGAGCCAAAAATATTAAAGTGTGAAACATCAGGTTTCTTACCAGTGAAAGCCTCTTCAGGTGTACTCATGCCAATTATCCTATGAGGAGAATGGTTTCTCACATGTACCACTATGTTGCATGCTTCCGTCCACAGATGCATCGGTAGGCTTTGATCATGCAACATCGCCCGTGCTTCACCCACAATAGTTATGTTCTTCCTCTCCCCAAACCCATTTTGCTGTGGGTTATGAGGCACTATGAGTTCTCTTCAAATTCCTTCTTTGATGCAGAAGTTCTTGAATTCATTAGAGATGTATTCTCCACCATTATTGCTCCTAAGAGCCTTCAATTTCTTCCCCAACTCTTTCTACACCAGTGCCTTAAACTCGTAGAACTTAGAGAATGTCTGATATTTATTCTACATGACTAAGATCCAACACTTACAAGAAAATTCATCAAAAGATATTACATAGTACTTATGTTTTGTTGTCAAAGAAACAAAGAAAGGACTACACATGGCTGTGTGAACTCTCTCAAGGATCCCAAAAGCTCAGTTCTCCTTCTCATTAAAGGTGGCATTTACATATTTTACCATAGTACATCCCTTGCATGTGTCTGAATGTGCAAGTGTACTCCTGGGAATACCAATAGAAATCTGTTGCATGAATTTCAAGGCTCCATGGTGAAGATGGCCCAATTTCTCGTGCCATAATTCACCCTCATCCCAGCTCACCGTTTGATCTAACTTGCCCATCATTGCTGCACAACCATCTACCTCCAACTTGTAGATAGTATTAACTCAAATAAATATCCTCTTGGCTTGTCCTGTTATTTTGTGTCATGGGAAAGCTTTTCCTTCACTAAAAACAACATCATAGCATATATATCCTCTAACATTGCAACTGAGACTAAATTTTTCTTCAGACCTGGTACATGCATTACATATTTTAATTGAAAGGGTCTACCTAAATGCCTATGAAAGGTAATGGTACCAATCAAAGTAGCAGTGTACCATCCGTCATCACCAATTTCAATATGCATCTGGAGATCCTTCTCCTCCAAGTCACTGAAAAGTTCCTTGTCCCCCGTCATGCGAAAGGAAGTGCCACTATCGAAATACCAAACATATCCCAATGCATTGGACACCATCCATGCGATCAATGAGAAGTCAAGCTCACATTGCAAGGCAAGGGCCTCACCAGCTGTAGATCCTACATCCTTCTTGTTCTTCTTCTTTTGTGTACAATTAGTAGCAAAATTCCCATGCTCGTGACAATGAAAACACTTCACCTTGGACATGTTCTGCTTCTTGCCATTCTTGGACTTGGATTTATAATGGAATTTCTTTCCCTTCCCCTTCCTTGCCTTCGTAGCCAAAGAAAAATCCTCTTCATCCTCATTCTTATATGAATATCCATCTCTAGTGCTCCGTCTGAACTCCTCCTGTACCAAATCTGACCATAGTCATTCCCAATCTGGAAAAATTTTCCTTTCATTGATAGAGTCTTGATAACTTTGCCAACTCTTGGGAAGTCCTAGGAGAGCCAAGCTCACCAAATCATCATTAGAAATATTTATTCCAACACCCCTTAGTTCATCTCGACATTGGACAAACTTTGTTAGATATTTTGGAATCGTGTCGCCCTTTTCCATATTTATCTTCCTGAGTTTATCTTTGAGCGCCAATTTCCTATGGTCTCTGCTGCTTTGGAATAGATTTTTCAAAGCCGTCCACATTGCATATGGTGTGGCTTTCCCATGGAGGCTTGATACAATATGGTCTCGTACTCCCTCCAACAGGATCCTCCTCACCTTTTCCACTTTCTTTTTCCATGCATCAAGATTTGCAGCATTTGACACAACGGGTTTAGGAACATCATTGTCAATGAATTCCTTCAAGCCTTTATCTTTCAGTACTTCCTCCATCCTGTCCTTCCAATAAATATAGTTTGAGCTGCCCTCGAGTGCATACTCCAACCTCAAGTCGTTGAAATCCATTTCGATCTTGAATCAGCTATAGCACCAAGAAAGTCTGTCTACAATTTCGAATTATATCCAGTCACAAACTCAGCTCCTGCTTCACTTCTGCAATTTTCTGTGCTATGATACCATGTATAAATTATACAACATGCATGTATATCTTGGATTCCCTGATCTTACAATGCACTAAATGTAAATACTAAATTTCTTCTACAAATATTTTGTGGAATTAAAAACAAAATCGCTAATCACATGAACATGATAAAGAATCAAATCACACGACAACATAGATAATTTTTTGGGGAAAGCTTACAGCTAAAAGCCCAACTATATTCTATTTTATATTTAGCATGTATCATGAAACAATTACATACAAAACTCTTCTCACAAGAGCCCTCCAGTACTCAGCTAATTGTCTCACACTGTCATGAAGAAAACTGACCAAAAGATAGCCTATTCTCAGCCTCTAGACAAATTTCCTTGTTTGTGCAATCCATGATGGATGCAATCTCTAAAAGATAGGAATTATTGCCTTCCTTGACTGTGCAAGTATCATGGGAACTACAATGGGTGTTTAGTTGCATGTGTGCACCCCAATAATCCTACAACTGATAGTCAAATTCCATTTCACCTAGAACTGAACTGGGTCTCCACTGGATCTGACATGCATGCAGCCAATAATAGTAAATCCTCAGTTGCATGTGAGATCAATGATTTTGAATTAATTAATATTTAATTCACTTGATCTCTCACTAGTGTATCTTTAGTTACAACTAGCACAACTAATTTTAACTCACTTAACTGAGTTACACCGATTTCAACCTGAATTAACTAATGCACCACTATACTTCGAACTCTGTTACAACTATAATTACTCTACATGCCTGACCAACTACCTTTAACTCGAAATCCACTAGCTAACTGATTTTATCACTCTCAGTTAACTATTTCAAATTTACATTGAGAATAGATTATAGTTTAATGTCCATCTTAATTAAGGGATAACCAAAATAGACATGCACCCAAAAATAGCACTGTGGGCCCCACCCTAGTTTAGGTGCTTAATGCAACTAGGTGTGGGTGCTGAAATGTTCTTGTTGAATCTCAGCATAAAGGAAGATTCAAAAACCATATCAGTAGCCTTAATATCACCTGCAAAAACACATAAAGGGTAAGGCTCAGGTATGCAATCATCTAAACCTTTCTTCAAATCTATTCTAGCTTAAGAAAATATTTAAAGTGTGAGAAGGAAATTTTTTTATAGCCAAAATGAGTAGTAGAGAATCCTCGACCTTATCTAGCAATTAGCTTCACTTTTTCACCAAGACACACACACATGTGGGAGAGGAACAAGAAAAAATTAAATAGGACTTGAGAAAGTGGGTAGTAAGAAATTTGTTTTGATGGAATACAAGGAGTGCCAAGGGGTACTTGAGGGAAAAATTAGTTAACATAAAAAAAAGACACACTTTGAGTTTATTTTGCATGCAATGAAAACAGAGAAAAAAATTGAAAAAAAAAGAGAAACAAATTTGAAAAAAAGGAAAATTTTGAAAAAAGAAAAAAGAAAAAATGAAAAAATAAAAGGTGGACCCACCACCTCTTGGCATGTGAAATAGGGCTTCTACAAGCACAAAATTTGCTAGAGGAAAAACAAATATGCTACAGGAAAGTCAAATTTGCCACAAGAAGTTAACTAGGACAAATTATTTTTATCAAAGGTGGTTTTTTTCCTTCTCTTCTCTCTCTCCTCTTCTTACACACTGCATGGGAAACTCTAAAATGAACCCCTTCACTCATTTCACCTTTCAAGTAGGCTGAAAAGTCCATTTTTACTCATGACTGTAATTGCTACAGAAAATTCCTAGCAGGTACACGATTCTTGTAGCATTACATGAAACCCCGTAAATGCTACAGGAAACTTATTTACAAGAAAATAACTCTCTAAAAGGTTTCTAAGCTTCAAAAAGAGCGTTATAATTTATTTTTTTCCTATACCTACCACTCCTAACCCTCACTTCACTCCATGCACAAGGATTCACTCCCGAAACCCCATGTTGCGCCACTAGCAGCTATATCACCTATACCTTGGCATGGGACCTCTCCCCTTATCTATCCATCACTAAAATCATTACAAAACTCCATCACTAACCTCCATAAACCATTTCCCTTCATCTCTAAGCAATCTGGAGCCCCAAGAAGCAGAGAGAAGACTTCCACAGGAAGTTGAAAATTTTCTTGTAGCAATTCTGTATATGGCACAAAAATGTAAAAAAATAAGCGCAATTTTATGAAGATGGCTTCAAAGGACCACTAACAGACCCCAGGAGGATGAACACACTAGAAAAGGCACCTGAGGAACTCCATGCAACACCTGCAAGAAGAAAAAAAAACAAAATAAAAAGGTTAAGAAACTCACTCAGAAACAAGCTGCTAACTCAGAAAATACATAATAAAAAAACACAACAAGAGAAATATAGCCATGACTATCACCAAACTCTAGCTCCTTGTACCAGATAATGTCTGAAACTCCTTAGCAATAGGTATAAACAAGGCCCTGAATTTTCACACCATTATAGATGAATAATAACTTGAGCAAAAATAGTAGCCTGAACCTACGTTAGAAGTTTAATGTGAAACTGAGATAGGGGAAGAAATGAAAATAGAAGAGTAGAAAGAAGATCAGTAGGAGGAGAAGCACATGGACCAATAAACAGATAATTAAATAGGCCAGAATACATGAATAACCATAAGGCAAGGAGGATGAATAGGTTTCTCATAGGATGAGTAAAAGTTTCAGTAGGGGGGTATTATGAGCCTCTAAATTAGACATAAATTAAGGCCCATCTAACCTTTCTCAGGCACATAAAAGATATATTAAATCTCTCCTTCTACACTTAATAATGTTTTTTTATGCTTTAATATTTTCTTAGGAATGCTTAGATATAATTTCATAATTGTGCCTAATATTATTTATTTTTTAAGGATATTGTGAAAATATTGGGCAGGTTATGCATATTTCGAGAAGGAAATAATTTAGGGACTTTCTCCTGAATAATGGAGGATCAATATTGGAGAATAAATGACAAAAATATCATGAAAGAATTGAGAAATTCTGGAGAGATTCTGGAACTCCGATGATTGAGAAAATCTAGGAATGTGTTCTCTATCATTTACTACAAATTCCTAATGTTGGGAACCATATCCACTATTTGAGGGATTTTGGAGGGGAAAGCTTCCGAATTTCAAGGGGAATGATTTCTCATCATTTTTTATAAGTACCAATTCGAATTTCCCTCTAGGAGCATGCATTATTTAGTATTATTGTGGAGAAAACCTTTTTTCTCGCATCTCCACTTTCTTTTGTTGCAAGGATGTACTTGGATTGATTCGAATAATTAATATTGGTGCCATTTTTAGCTTCTAAGAAATTTTTTCTTCCATAGGACTCTGAACCTCCATGGTCTTGACCATCCCGAGAGTCTCATAGCCCTCGTGAACAATTTTTTTATGTTCTTTTCACTTCTTATGCACATGCATCTCTTATTTATGTTTATCATATTTATTTATTTAGTATTGTATCTTTTCTTGTTGTAGGATTGAGTTAAATGATTTAAATGAGTTATTTTGCATGTTTTTTGTAGGTTCAAAAACATTATTCATCCTTAGAATAACTTTTTAAGGTAATCTTAATCAGTAAGCTACTTGGATTTGGTTACTAGTTCACGAATATAAGATTTCTGGAAATGCCTTGTAGCGAAATAGTAGTAAATTTATGCTATTTTTTAGAAGGTGTTATAGGTAAATTTGGGCACCATTACCAATGAACTGGTTAACTCGACATCATCTCCAGGACTGATGAATAGGGTCTATCATTCCCTAAGAAAAGTAACAAGACATATCATCCATGACTTTCATTGCAAAGGTTTCCAAGATTTGAAGTTTATAATATATCATATGAGAGCTCACCAACGCTGCCTCTAAAGGGACTAAGTGAATTTCATATGCAGGTAACCCCACTCAAGGGTGCTTTTCAAATCACTTCCCGACACTCATGGGTGCATTGGTCACATTGGGAGCGAAATTCTCACTGTTCTGAAATCTCCACTTGGCCAGTGCCTTCTAGAAGAGTTCAAATGTGTTAAACTTCGAATCCATGTGCCCATTTCATACCTCTGATACTGGGAACATGTCTTGCCTATTATTAGAAATTCATTGATTGTAAAACTACCTTCAGCTCTTCTATAAATTGAGCATAGATCTTAGTGCTTGAGAAGGAATAATTTGAGTAGAGAATGTTGGTGGAATTTCAATTCAGGAATTGATTTGAGTGACATGTTGCTGGAGAGATGTGCATTGTGATGAGGCCGAGATGCTGTTAGAGATGGTGACACTAAATCAATCACCGGGTTGTAACCTCCCCTTCTATCCATTAATAAATATTGCTTCTTACTTTCTGACATATGTATCTGTATAATCTCATGTGTTTCATATTATGAATTCTTATATGATGTATATGGTTTATGTTTTATTGATTTAACTAAATAATTTGAATATACATCTGTATTATTTCTATCTTTTGTTGTTTAGTGTTAATTCTTGTAGGAAATATTTTCGGACATGTAGCTTGGATTTGAAGCTACAACAAGAGTGACAGAAGGAGAATAGGAAGCACTTGGACTCCACGTAAGTTCTTTCATCTATTCTGTGTGTCTATTTATAGTTAGGAAAAGTAGTTGCAAAGTCTTTAACCTGTTTTTCTATATGAGCACTACATCTAGGGAAGAATGTTTTATTAGTAATCCATAATTATGCATAACAAGTTGGCGAATCCATTGGGGAGTTTACGATTCATCCTTAGTGTATTTGCCTCTGATTTTATATGTTAATTCACCTAGTGGCATTTACTCATAAATATTAGGATTTTTGAAATCCAAATTTGCATCAGAAGTGTGTTAAACAGTTGTATTTTTCCTTATAAATTGCGCCCAACACAATGTTGGACAGGACATAGTGCTTTGCATAGCACTGTCTCCCATTCAGGCCTGATTTGCAATGCACTGTCTCTCCTTAGAGACTGTGTTTCCCCCTGAAACCATCCAAATTACATTGAATTTTTCATTGCATTTTGTTTTCAGTTTGTTATTTGTTGTGTTTTAAAGAGCCTGATCCCTCAAATTGACCAGTGACCTTACTTACTCCTTCCTCCTTTGAAAGAAAAGTTTGTTCAATGTTTATTTAAATCATCTTTATTTATCATTGACGAATTAATTTCAAATTATTTTCATTACTGCATTAGATCCATTTTATTTTCAAAAAGGAAAATGTCATTAAATTCTTTGTTTCCTGATAGGAGAAATTGTTGTTAAATTCCTCATTTTTCCTTCAAAAGAGAAATTGTTGTTGACATTCTTCATTTCTCTAACGTAAAAGGCATTTATTTTTATTTATTTGGTGCACTTAATTTCTTTTCTTCATTCATAACATTAAAGGAACTGAAAATAAAATCCTGCATTTGCATGTAGTGAATTGTGTTTTTTGCAAAAGGAACAATTAGGAAAGCTGCATTTTAGTTTTTTCTCTTTTATTTGTTTGCTCTCAAATTGATTTCTCTTTTCCTCTAGTAGCTAGGATTTTCATTGAAAAACTAAAAGTGAAAGATTTCTTATCATTTTAGTTTGAATTTTAGGAATTTCCAATACATCATCGTGGTGAACCTTGAAAGGAAAATTGATAAACAAGGTCAACTTAAAATTTATCTCAATTTACCTAAGAAAGCATTGGAACCATATCAATAAGATTTAGAAGGTCTAGGCTAGAGATGTCTTCCAACGTCGTAAAACATAGCAGTTTTCATTAATTTGTCTACGATACATTCCAAGTGTGATACATCACTCCACGTACGTAAGTATATTGTAGCTTGTCCACATAATTTTGGGTATATCGGGTGGTGTTACAGTACAAAAAGTATAAAGGGGTGCTTTCACTGTGCAGTTTCACATCAGACAATGCTAATACAAACTTGGGAATCCACATAACTTCAGGTATATTTGGGAGGAAAAATTTAGGTGCTATCCATCGATAATGAACTGAGTCAGCTGCCTTGTAAATTGTGATACATCGAACACAACATTTGGGGAGATTTCCTACCCGTACTTCTTTGTTTGCCAGGAGGTATTCTGCAATTCACAGTTTCTTGGTAAACCTTTTTCCTAGCATTACCATTTTATTTTGTTTATTTGTTTTTGGTTAAAATAAATCAGTAATCCTTTCCCCCGTTTTTCATGTAGATTAGAATTGAAACCACCTTTACCACCAGAAGTTGCTCCTGGATGGTGAAGGCGACAACACTCTACCAAATCAAGTACTATTCGTACCTCTGCTGAAGCATCATCTTCCCACATACTAGAGTTAGCTCAAGTTGTTTCTACGCATCCCTGTCTGTCTGCTATTGTCGAGATGGAGTCCTAATAGCTACCTGTGGTCACGATCTATCCAATCAATGAAACCATACCTCCTGGACCTGACGTTGTTCAACCAGAAGTTGATCCAAATCCTGTCTCCTTTTTTCCATAACATCTGAATCCTGAAGTCGAACAACCAAAATTTGTTCATCCATTGGTCATCCCACAAATTTCTGTAGCCATTGAATCTCCCATATCACATAGTCAACCTCCTGAAATATACTTTGGGCTTGACAGTGAAATACTTCCACCTGGTTTAATTGTGATTGAAGAAATCCCACAAGATGAGACACCTTTAACTCCAACCCATTTTGGGGAGGACCTTTACCTGTACGAGTCTTTTCCTCAATCATCACCCTGTGATTTTTTTTATCCTATTCCTTTTCAGATTCCCATCGATTCAAAAGGGTATACACTTGGTCAAGTAACAATGCGTGAAAAAAAATCTTTGGTTGGGCCATCTGTTCCAATTACGTCAGCACATTCCCTCGCTACCCCGTCGATGTTTACAACTTCACCAAAGTCATATTTTCATGGTGGCCCTATGGTCCCATCAGATTATAAATCCTTATCTGGAATTTTCTCTAGTGCATCTTCAAACACATGGAATTTACCAATGTCATCGCCTGGTATTATAACTAGTAAAACTATAGTGAGTACTTAACGAATTGATTCTTTATACACATCATCAGGGCAATATCAAGTCGGTCCTTGTAGGTCTATTCCATCAAGTTCCATATAAATTGGACTCCCAACATTTGGAGAGAAATAGTCTCTGTCTTACTATCCTCCTCATGCTGGGGGCAACCTTTGGTTGCCCACTATGGCAATACTCCATCACTTTTTGGTCAACCTAATGTCACAATGAATTTTTTTCAATCATAGCCCACTCTTCCTATCCAACTACAAATGGTTGTACACTCATATCAACCAGTTCGACCTATTACACCTACATAATTTCCACTTGTTAATAGATCTTTACCCCTGTTACAGAATCAAAATGTTGTACAATTTCCTTCAACTCAATACACTCAAGTATTGGGTCCACAGACTCTAAATCTTTTGGTTAATTCACAACAACCTGTATTTGGAATCATTTATTCACAAGTTGGTTTACCATTTTATGGGATGTCATAACCACAACCTAGTTATACATATTCTCAACTGAATCCAAGTTATCCTAATTTGGGTTATAACATCGGTGGACAGACCTCTTGGCAACCTCGGGCGCAAATACCTCATACTTCATTTCAACAAGTATCATATCTAGGTTTTGGTCAACAGAATACTCAAGCATTTTCTTTTCAAAACAACAACTATCTTGGTTACCAGTAGCAGATTCCTTATGCTGGTGCTCAAAGGTCTGTTTCTCAAGAAATTATATCATACCCTGGCTATGCTCAACGTAACCTTAATAGACAATTTCCCTTTTTTGTAACTGATTTAAATTGGCTAACCAATGATCCAATCAACTATGCTCCTTCGTGGCTAGTGATAGCTCACAAATTACCCTCGGATATTCCTAAGTTCAATGGAAACCTTGGGGAAAACCCATCGACTCATGTCATGACTTATCATTTATGGTGTTCATCAGATTCCATAAATGATGATTCTGTTCGACTACGTCTTTTACAGCATACACTAAATGGTCCTGCTGCAAAATGGTACATTGAGTTACATAGAGCTTATTTTGATAATTTCACTTCCCTAGATATTGTCTTTCTGACTCACTTCCAGTTACCCATATGATATGAAATTGGAATAGAACTCTTGACTAATTTCAAACAGACTAATGCTACTCACATTTCTGATCATATGCATGAGTGGCGTCGTCGACATAGAATGGTTAAGACATTTGTTCCGGATCATCTCCTTGCTGAGTGGTTCATTAAGTCCCTGTTACCATCTATAACTGAGTATGTGGCTAAGGGTGGTGTCTTCATAGAAGATAAAGTTAGCACTCGTGCCCAATACTTAGATTTGATTTATACTTAGTCTGGCATGCCTCATGGAAAAATTATTAACGCGCTGAGATCTAATTTTACTGTTCCTCATCAATTAAAGGAATCTCATGCTGGAGTTGGCTTGATTGGTACTACAAGAACACATCATACTACTGCATCTGATCCTGCACCTTCTTCTGAAATTAATACCGTGTCGTTTGACAAGGGAAAAAGTGACAAGAAAACCGGAAGTAAGAAAAAACAGACTTCTAACCCGCAGGAAAGATCATCTGATCAATCGTCTGGACCTAGGAAACCTCATTATCCATGCATAATTTGTAATGAGGAAAAATTTGTTCGGGATTGTCCTCACCACGTTGAAGTCTCAAAAATCATTAAGAATTCCAATGCGTCAACTGTGTTGACAGATCCGTTTCCAATTCCGGATACAAATTTGGTTGCTACGGATCCAGCTTCTAGTTCCCAAGTACTTATGTTATCTATCACAAAACCTTCAACAGATATTTTGGTGTCAACACGTAATAAATATTATGGTAGTCAGGCCACTGATCAACCTACTACCTCGACTACAAATCCGTCTACAGAATCAGTACCACCTATTATTAATCTTGAATTAACAATTAAGCCACCAAAGGGAGTAATTCACAGATCGACATATAATCCTCGAGAAAGAGCTGCACAAAATTATAATATAGTTGAAGATTTGGCTCAATCCCCTTGAGTTATGTCTGCTCTTGATGTATTACAAAATTGTCCCTCCCAAAAACAAGATTTATTGTCGACTATTGGTGGAATTGATCCGACTAATTCTAATCTTGTAATTGATCCGACTGATTCTAATCTTGTCTTCTTTAATCATACGAGCTATGTGCCGCAACTAACAGTAGAATTGGTATTCTCCGTACAAGTAAATGTTCTCAATCACCTTGTTCATCGTACTATTATTGATGAGGGAGCATCTACATGCATTATGTCTCTAAATCGTTGGAAGTCACTTGGCTCGCCGTGCTTATCAAAATCATCAACGACGTTGAAGGCTTTCGATGGAAATACATATAAACCTTGTGGTATTATTAATAAGCTGAATTTTGAACTGGGGGGAAAAACAGTGAATGTTGATGTCAAGGTTGTTGACAGACCCCTTAACTATAATATTCTACTTGGAAGGCCATGGGTATATGCTATGACTACATTTGTTTCTACATATTTTAAAATGATGGCCTTTCCATATAAAGGTACTATCACAATCATTAACCATTTATCCTTCTTTGCCTCTGCTTCGCAGGTAACTGGAAGTGTTCTGTTTGTTCATGCACCCCAACTAGCACTTCAGAACATTGGTGTAGAACTCTTAAAGGATTCCACTCTCATGGGAACCTTTTCATTATCGCCACCTACGTCATCGGCAGAAATTGCAAGTATAGATACCGGCTACATGATCTCTTCCACTCCATCTGGATTAAGGGAGAGTACGGGTGATTCTAAAATTGTTACATTGGATGAATTTCTACCGCCCAACCCTATTGAGTTGGCATAGCAATCAATCTATCTGGCTTGGGCGGCGAATCTGAAATCAACATCGCCGGTTGTTTGGGTTGATTGTTCCTTAGATTTTGGTACTCCATTTGATCCATTTTCCTCAATTTTCTTAACAGATGAGAATATTTTGGAAGCCATGATGTCGAAAGGAGAATCATGGGAAGATTATCATCATCATTCCCATCTTCCTGATTACAAAGAAAATAATCTTAGTGAACTATATCACCCATCAATAAAAAATTTATTTTCGCATTCTTTACCTATTAATGCAATCGATTCCGAGCGAAATCTATCAAATATTGAATAAACCATTTCTATCAATATTTTGACCAAACCTAGCATTGTAGAAAATATTCATGTCGGTGTGTCTTGTTCTCCATCAGAACTCGAATCATATCTCTCTCTATTTCATGAATTTCGTGATGTATTTGCTTGGTCTTACGAAGAAATTCTAGACATAGATACTAGTATTATTGAACACACTATTAATATGTATCCTGATGTCAAACCAGTGCATCAACGACTTCGTCCTTTTCATCCAAAGAAAGCCACTACCGTCAAAGCAGAAGTTGAAAAACTTTTGCGTGATGGTTTCATTTGCCCTATCTACTAACTGAGTGGGTTTCCAACATAGTTCCTGTCATGAAAAAAAAAGGAACCATTAGAGCGTGCGTCGATTATCGAGATGTCAACATTGCTTGTCCAAAAGACACCTATCCTACTCCCTTTATCGACCATATTATTGGCGATTGTGCTAGATGTAAAATATTTTCATTCATGGATGGATTTTTTGGCTACAATCAAATCAATATCCGCTAAAAGGATCAACATAAGACAACATTCATCTGTCCTTGGGGCACATTCACTTATAGGAAACTACCGTTTGGTTTAAAGAACGTTGGGGAAACTTTTCAGAGAGCAATGGATTATGCTTTCAATAACATCAAGCACATTGTTCAACCTCATCTAGATGATTTACCCACACATTCACGGAATCAGAATGATCACCCGATGCATTTGACATCCATCTTCTTACGATGTTGACACTAAAAAATACGCCTCAATCCACATAGATGTGTGTTTTGTGTTGGTTTTGGTCATTTTCTTGGGTTCGTCGTCTCAAAAGAAGGAATTCGAATCGACCCATTGAAGGTTAAGGCTATTCTTGATTTGCCTACACCATCAAATTTACTTTAGATATAGAAACTTGAAGGAAAGGCTAACTTCCTAAGAAGGTTCATTCCAAACTACACCGAAATGGCTAAAGGATTTACTCGACTCTTGAAAAAGGGGGTTCCCTTCCATTGGGACCAAGTTGCACAAGCTTATTTTGATGCTGTCAAGGATGCTCTTATCCGAGCGTCATTAACGTATCCCCCTAATTATCAGAATGATTATTTCCTATATATCATCACAACTGAAATGACCATTGCTATGGTTTTGTTCCAAGTAGAAGATGGAATTGAACATCCGATCTATTATTTGAGTAGTAATCTCAATGATATGAAATTTAAGTATTCATATATAAAAAATCTTTCCTTGGTAGCTGTTCAAGCTGTCCAAAGATTTCGCCACTATATCCTGCTCCAAAAAACCACTGTCATTTCAGATTGCAACCCCATGACTTATATTTTATCACGTCAATTGCTGGGGGGGGGATTTTCAAAATGGATTGTCATTTTGTAGGAATTTGATTTGGAATTCATCAAATGCAAGTCAAATAAGTCTTTAGTTTTGGCTAAGCTTCTCTGTGACCTTCCTTCTGATAGTACTGCTACTACGTCAGTACCATCAATTCCCAACGAGTCTCTATTTCTGATCGGATTGTCTGATACTTGGTATGGGGATTTCATCATTTATCTCCAATATCAAACTTTTCGACCTGATACCTCTTGCTTAATCATGAGTGTAGTAATATTTTGTATTATATTGTATATATACACTGTTGATTTGCATTCCCTATCTTAGTTTTTTTTAGAGTTTTCTAAACGTTAGTAATCCACTTTACATTTCATCGCAGATGTCTGAATCTTCAGAACCATTTGTTGGATATGCTGATGGTGCTAGTCGTAGTACGCATAATCTATCCTCTGCAGCATAGGCCATTGTTGCTCCGAACGACGAGTTATTGAGTTTTCAAAGGATTTGTATCGGTAGATCGATGAACAATATCACAGAGTATAGCGCGTTGATCGAACTTCTCTCTGATTCCATTTCATTTTGTATTAATTGAATCATCATAAGGTTAGACTCACAACTTGTGGTATTAAAACTTACTAGTGTTTATACTGTTATAAATCCAACACTTCATCGTTTTTTCCTAAGAGTTAGAATTTTGGAAAGCCACTTTGGTTTTATTTTATGTCAACACATTTCCAAAAATTTGAACACATTGACTGATTCTTTAGCTAATCAAGTTTTAGACATACATTTGCAAGATATGTAAATAAAACATTCACATAATTGAATATGATTGCACAATAAACATAAGAAAACACTAAAATTGAATAGATAGATAGTTATAGGCTTTTAAAAAAATTTGTGCCCAAGACACATTGGTCATCTGACCTCAAAATGTATGAAAAATGTCAAAAGTAAACTAGTGGTGCTTGTGATAACATGATATAGATCTATCTATCCTATGTAGTAACCGCATCCAACGGTTAGGAACACCTATAGTGTGACGCTGCAATCGCATGGGTAACTCTTCGATCTGGCAATCTGCAATCCTGAAGGTCAACCCCTCTATGTGCTGCCAAAGCTCAGTCAGATTCTTAGCCATATCAAGATCCTGAAGGACTGCTCTCCCTACAACCCTCTCTGCTAGCACATCTGCTTCATGCTCTGGTTCCTCCACCGTTTGAACTCGACTAACATCTACATTACATCAAACATTTAGTTTAGTCTTGGGAAAACATAAAAAAAAAAAAAAAAATTGTATAAACCTTAGGAAAATAAAAAAAACATGGTCAAGAAATTCATACCTATTGCACCTCACTGAGCACCTTATGGTAAAGCTAGATCTGGATCTCCCTGAAAATCAACGCCTACATATGCATACTCATCAATGGTGACAATCCATTGCCTGAACCAGGCGAAGAAAGCAGTCAAGAGCATAATGGTTGATTGGCTTGCATGCCTACCCATTAGTTCTACCCATCTCTGCATCCGCGGATCTCTAGGATTAGACACATCCAGTGTCACATGTTATGGCTGCATCAGTGGAATCTGTTCCAAAGAAAAATATACGAGGATTTAACCATAACTGAAGTTCTTCTTCCTTCCTCCCTTTGTTTTGTTCAGTTGTTCTTTTATCTGAGAAAGTACAGATTCAGAGTAGTTGAAGACTGTTGGCTCCATGCACTCTAGCATGTACTGCACATACAATCTATTCGCTACATGTAGTGTAACGGTGCCAGCAATTTTTGCGATCATGAAAAGGATAGTTCTAAAAGGAAAATCTCCAACATCCTGAATGTTATTTTTCCATATTTTCTTGGCTCTGCCCCTGGATGGAAATTTTGCAAGACATAATCTCTCATAGTCTCTCCTCCAAGAATAGACCTTGAGAGCGAAATAGAAAAGCCTCTCCTAGACAAACCTATGAGAAAGTATACATCCTCCAGTATTATGGGAACCACTTGGTTCTTAATATGAAATTCCTCTGTAGCTGGATCACATGCTCAAACTAAGAACTCCAAGAGTTATATTTGTTGCCTCATCCCTAACAATCGAAATTACTTTAATAGTCCACAATCCCTTAGGGCTCTTACTGTGCCCAGATCATTTAGGGAAATCATATCCTATTCTTCATGCTCTCTTTCCCTCCATGTAATCATCATTGTAATCCAATGAAAAAATGAAACGCAACCATAAGAACCATTAGATTCCATTCAATGCAAAAAATTGGGCAAATTTTGGGCATAATGCAAAAAACAAAAATAAATATTGCGCCCAAAGCACCATATGACAAGAAAAAGTGTGTTGTATATGTAGGTAGGCTTCATTTTAGCTGCTATGCAACACACTTTTTGATGTCCAGCGGTGCGTTGTCCTCTTTAGGAGCAGAATTTACCCTAAGGCCCCCAAAACTCTAAAAATTTGCACTGAAAGGAAATGAAATCATTACTGAAGGAAAGAGAGGGTTCATATCACTAACCTGGATCAAACAAAAATGAAATCCATCCACAGAAACAATCGCAATCAACAGTTGAAGTTCGGGGGAAAAATCAGGTTCAGTGCTCCAAAACACAAATGGTAACTATGGAATGGTAAAAATGAATAGTAAAAATCTTTTTAATAGTCATTTAATTGTTTTCAAATCATATTTATTTCTATGACTATGCTTTTATTATGTTTTTTTAATCATGAAATATGTATTTTTAATCCATTTGATGTTGTTTTGAACAGGTTTTAAAACCGATGAACAAATTAGTCGTGCAGATTTATTTCAAGAATGATTTGACCACAAAGCATACTTTTCTCCTTATTTTTCGAGCTTTGTTAAAAACGAAAAAGGATTTGAAGCGCACTTTTATCTCTTTTTCGATCTTCTATAACAGCGAAAAAGGAACCCCTAAAGTCTTCTTTCAGTTCTTTTCAAACTCCGATAATGTGAAAAGATTGCTGAGCACTTGTCTTTTCAAGCTTGTAAAATTAAATGAATTGATATCTACTCAGTATAAGTTTAACCCTTTTATGGACTGAGATAGATTATTTATGAAAAAGGAATACATTGTTCAAACATGGCTAAAGAGGTTCTCTCAGATACTATTTTACACTTTTACGGATCTGAGTGACAAATTTACGAAAAAGTACTTATGCAGTTTTCTTTCGTCCTCTTTTTCAAACTCTCTAAATATGAAAAAGGATTAGGCTCTCACTGTCGTTAGGCTCGTTAAAACATAAAATAGTATCAGGCTTTTCGATCATGGCAAGAATCGAGTTTCATTCATCGCTAGAATCGTTAAATTATGAAATAGAGATACATTATTGACCCGAAGGGTTGAATTATAGATCAAGCAAATGTTATCCTCCTTAAGCTTGTTAAAAAATAAAGAGGTATTGGTTGAAAAATGACTGGGGAAAATTTTGGAAAGTGAACATAAATTTTTATGGTAGCAGGTCGCTCTTGAACATGACACTTCACTCCATCAATGTGATTGTTTGGGTTGGGTAATTTTCTTGACAGTTCATTCATACTTATGTTTTTTCATATCTTCACTTCGGTTTTGGGTCAATGCTGCCAACTCATCTCAGTGTCACCGATATGTTCAAGATAAGTCATCCAGTGAGTACTCATCCTTCTGCTATACTCACAAACCTTCATTATCATGAAATTCATCCCTGAACATTTCTATATCAAGTCACACCTTTGTCTCTGAAATCAGTAACTCTTGTTTCGCAATAAGGTGACTTATTGTCGTCGAAAAATCATTATTCAAGAAGTTCACTTAGAAACATTATATTCCAGTACCATGAGGCTTGTTACATCATCAACAATATTCCCGCTTCTAGACTTTTGACCGAAAGATTTTGTTTGGCGTTCGACATCAAATCATCTATTCATGCCTTACGAAATGTATTGCAGTACCTTGAGGGCCATTGACATCAATGGTGGTTCTCTCACATTTGTTAACATATCACATCATTGGTTGGTAATCAAATGATGTCTTTCCATGTTCGACTACAAATCATATATTCGCATGGCTAGACTTGTACCCGAATGATTGAGTGGATGAGATAAGAAGATATCAGATCTAGTTTCAGCCATCGGCGCTACGATTTCAGGATTGTTTTACACATCATCTGTATGGTGACCTTACATACATATCGTCATCCTAACATGGGCCTATATCCATAGGCATGTCTGCATTGGGAAACATTCCAATTAAGGTGACTTTCTGCACTATGTACATGTTATTAGATAGTTTATGTGCTGACTCATGGGAATGCCTTCTCTCATAAATTTATGATCAAGAGGATATATCATGATGTAATGTATTATAATATTGACGCAGGTCTCCACTTCGCTTCATCTCCAGCCCATCACACTGTAAAGAATCTCAATCAAAATATTTTTATTATTACTCTGACTTCATGCTTTAGGGGGACATTGTTATAGGCCAATTTGGGCACCATTCCCAATGAGCTCATTAACTGGACATCATCTCCAGGACCGATGAATAGGGTCTATCATCCCCTATCATTTCAGTTGCTACATGCCCGAAGACAAAGAACAAGACAAATCATCCATGACTTCCATTGCAAAGGTTTCCAAGATTTGAAGTTTATAATATATCATATGAGAGATCACCAATGCTGCCTCTAAAGGGACTAAGTGCGTTGCATATGCAGGTAACCCCACTCAAGGGTGCTTTTCAAAGCACTTCCCGACACTCATGGGTGCGTTGGTCACATTGGGAGCGAAATTATCATTGTTCTAGAATCTCCACTTGGCTAGTGCCTTCTAAAAGAGTTCAGATGTGTCAAAATTTGAATCCATGTGTCCATTTGATAACTCTAAGACTGGGAACATGTAGTGCCTATTATTAGAAAGTCATTGATTGTAAAACTACCTTTAGCTCTTTTATAAATTGAGCACAGATCTTAGTGCTTGAGAAGGAAGAATTTAAGTAGAGAAATGCTGGTGGAAATTCAATTGAGGAATTGATTTGAGTGACATGCTGCTGGAGATATTTGCATTGTGATGAGGCTGGGATGTTGCTGGAGATGGTGACACTAAATCAATCACTGGGTTGTAACCTCCCCTTATATCCATTAATAAATATTGTTGCTTACTTTCCCACATATGTATATATATAAGCTCATGTGTTTCATATTATCAATTCTTATCTGATGTATATGGTTCATGTTTTATTGATTTAACTAAATAACTTAAATAGACATCTGTATTATTTCTATCTTTTGTTGTTTAGTGTTCATTCTTGTAGGAAATATTTTTGGACATCTAACTTGGATTTGAAGCTACAACAAGAGTGAAATAAGGCGAATAGGAAGCACTTGGACTCCAAGTAATTTCTTTGATCTGTTCTGTGTGTCTATTTACAGTTAGGAAAAATAGTTTCAAAGTCTTTAGCCTATTGTTATAGATGAGCACTACATCTAGGGAAGAATTTTTTATTCGTAATCCATAATTCCGCATAACAGAAGGGGTTAATGAGATACATTTGAATTTATTACACTTGGATTAGGTAATAATAATTTTAAATTTAATAACATACCCCATTTCATTTTCACTTGATTAGGTCCATCACTTGATAGATTAACTAGCTCACTAATTCTTGAATTTCTACCTTTTAGAGTAGTAAATTTTTGTTATTTTTTAGCACATGTGAACATGGGTATTTTGGAGTGATTCCACTTGGAATGGAGACCTAATAAATCATAATTAATAAAAAAAATTGTCCCATCCCATTTTAATTTTATTTACTTAGTCATTCGGTGAGTTGTCTCCAAAAAAAAATTTCCTCTAGAAAAAACAAAGTTTCCTTTAGCACTATTGTAGCATGTGTAAACTCGACCATATTTTCTCCGAAAGGTTGGATTTTGTATCTTATGCTTGATTCATGACCCCTAGAATATAAATACACGATTGAGGAAGAATAAACATCACTTAGGACATTCATTTTCACAAATTAGATTAGGTATTTTTATTTGAATTCGTGCTCTTAGGATTTCAATTGCAAATTGTTGTTATTTCCTAGGATTAATTTCTTTTCAAAGAAACACTTCCATTTATGAAATTAGTTTAGGATTTGATTGCATGACATTCCCTCCATTACATCAGATCAACAAAAGAAGGACACATTGTATGTTGCACATATAGTGCCGATACCTCTCAAGTTTGGACAAACCTCGGGTTGATAATTAAAGTTGGTAGCCTTGGGATTTCCAACATTCTTGTTGCAATATTGAGGTGCATCAGCTATCACAAAACCGTTCCCTTATCCTACTTGTGAGTTGCTATTGTTTTCTAAGCATCAATCACATTTTTAGGTGGTCTATATAGTTGTCTTAGGGTAAACTATGTTAGTGGAAAAGGTTAGTTTGTTGTCACTAAAGTTTTTGCACGTGTTAAGGAGTTGTTCACTACATCTTGGAGCCATGGCATCTCAAAGTAAATAATATAAAGGTGGGCCTGTGGTTAGGTATGAGACCACAGACACGAGGTTTCTAGAAGAATACTCCATGTTCTCCTAAGCATTTACCAGTGTGGGCTACCTTCGGTTCCGTAAAAAATTGTAGGGGTATCATGGGAAAATATCAAAAGATTTTTCCATCAAATTTATAGGCACATGATCAAAAGTGGGCATGTCATATTTTTTTGTGTCTCTTGACACTATTTCTCAAGTCATTGAGATCCCTAGAGCAGGAGAGTCATGGTTCAAGGTGACAAAGTTTAAATTACAGAATTGTGATGAATTCTTGAAGGAAGAACATATAGGCATCAATATGGCTATGGGCATCTCCAGAACATGCCTTAAAGAGTATTTTTCCAAGTTTATGATGGTGATCCAAAAAAATTTCACCTACGAGGGTAGATTCAACATGGTATATCAATACCACTTCAAATTGTTTCTACACTTTACAGGAAAACAACCTTTAGATATGTCTTTTTGTTTGTTTATAAGCTTGGGTAAAATGGCAGACAAGGTTTAGGCCAAACCTAAGGCTAGTGATCAAAAGTGGGCATGTCAAATTTTGTTGTGTCTCTTGACACTATTTCTCAAGTCATTGAGATCCCTAGAGCAGGAGAGTCATGGTTCAAGGTGACAAAGTTTAAATTACAAAATTGTGATGAATTCTTGAAGGAAGAACGTATAGGCATCAATATGGCTATGGGCATCTCTAGAACATGCCTTAAAGAGTATTTTTCCAAGTTTATGATGGTGATCCAAAAAAATTTCACCTACGAGGGTAGATTCAACATGGTATATCAATGCCACTTCAAATTGTTTCTACACTTTATAGGAAAACAACCTTTAGATATGTCTTTTTGTTTGTTTATAAGCTTGGGTAAAATGGCAGACAAGGTTTAGGCCAAACCTAAGGCCAGTGATACCTCCATTTTTCATTATTATCTTATCAAGTTGTTCGTGGTTGAAGAGTTAAAAAAACTAAAAGGAGATTGGCCCACATTTTTGTTTTTAAGTTTGTATGAAGTTGATGTTGTCACTCCTAGGAAAACACCAAGATCCAAATCTATTACTCTAGGTAAAGACAAAAAATATGAAGGAGAGCCTGTCGTTGACCATGAGGCATAGATACAACATATGGCATAGCCTATGGAACTAGATGTTGAACAAGTGAAAGGACCTGTGGTACTAGACGAGCAATCAAATAAAAACCTATACAGGAACACACAGGAGGGTTACTAGAAGCCAAACTAAGGGAAGAGGCAAGTTATTAGATATCTTGGAGGGTTTTTAAATTGAATAAAGCTCAACTTTACAACCTGTTGAGATCAAGGATACAAAAGCATAAAAGAAAAGAAAAAGAGCCAAGAAATTTGACTTTTCTCAATAAGGTTCAAGTTTTATCTTAAAGCTTAGGAAGCCATTCACAGGATCACAACAATTAAAGGGAAATATGCTTGAGCAACCATTAATGGAGAAGCTTTCATTAGAAGGGGAGATACCAAAATTTCCTCCAGCCAAAGTGGAACCTCTGAAAAAGAGGAAAGGTAAATAGTCTGTTCAAGAGAAATTTGAAGTGGAGATGTTGCAAGAATAGTTAAGATATGCTCGAAATGAGGTAATAGAATCAAAATTTCTTTTTGAGGAATTTAAGAGAGACATTTCTAAGAAACTATATTTTTACAATGAAGTGGAAGATAGATGAGGAAAGATGTTAAATATGACACTTCCTCTACACAGAATGATGAAGAATCTATGCAAAATAAATAGGTGGCTGCAGGCAGAGAGGAGAAGGTTGTGGGATCAAGGTAAAGACCCAAAAGCTCAGATGGAGATGATTCAAGCTGAACTTTTGAAGATGGGCCTAAAATTCATTATTGTTACTGATGATGCTCCATAAGTATGGTAATACTACACCTTTTTTACTATACTATGGCTTATACAGACTTATGTAGACTTTTATAAATCTTTTGGAAGCTACAGAATGATAAAAGTATAAAATATTATAAACTAGGTACTTCTGTAGCAACTCCCACTCTTGATGGCAGAAATTTGCTACGGAAGTGTTGTAGCTTTCCATGGAGGTAAACACTAGCTAAAATTTCAGAAACAGGAATGCTCAAGGCATGTGTTTAACTCATTAACCTCAAAGAAGACACTGGAATAGTTATAAAAGTCAAAAATTATGTAGAGGGTTGATTTTGATATTTTCTACTAAAGTTAACTACTAAATTTACTATACTCTGTCTTTTCCACCGTTATGGATATTTTGATAATTTTGGGGAAATCAACAGTAAAAAAAGGATAAACCACAAGTAAAGATCATACACATCATATTTTTTTTATTTTTTCAAGAGTGCAAATCAGCAGGTCAACCTCCATGTGGCTGACAGCTCATCAAGTCAACTCATGATGCCATCTCATCACTACAACTCATCATCCTAGCTCAAGCATATGAGGTCTTAACTCAAGTGCATCAGATCTCCAACACCTCAATAGTTAGTTGGGTTCAAGAAGGATGACCATCATAGTATTTTATAATTTCGTTGAAGTTATTAAATGATCATAGATTTATTTTTGTAAACAAACTATGCCAAAACAAAAAATATCCCTATAAGTTCTCCATGTGATGTAATCCTACTAGAATTAGGTCTCTTGGGTATGGTATCGAGTCTAGACCAGGTGGCAGACTATTGTAAAGATAACTCAATCTATAAATGAGGGATTTTTTTCATTTTTAAATGGTTGTTGAATGTTATGATGAAGCTACTATCCATTTTTTTCTTTATCAGGCTAATACACAGTTTACAATATATTGTATTCAAAACTTGAGATTCTCCTTGGATTATTTATTTTTGTCTCTTCACCTTATGTATTGTTATCAGTTTCATGGTACTATGATTACCTAGAATTCATGATTTAGTGCTCCAATTTCCTTCATATCCTATGCTATTTGTAAATTTTATGTTTAAGCTAACTTGCCTCAGCTTCAATGGATACAATTTGTTACTAATTGAATTTCTTTAGCTGAATCCATGCCCAGTGGTAGCCATCGTACACTCTTCCATCTAAAAAAAAATCACATAATACATAAACAGGCTTATCCATCTACAATATAGATTTTATCTTGAGTATTCCATTTTTTTCTTTGAGAGAGCCCTCTCTGATTGGAAGGGCTAACTTCTAGTCAAAAGTGGTTTGAAATAGTTGTGCTAGGCTGATAGTTGAATAGCCCAACTGACTCCAGCCTAGTGATAACATTACTAACACTTAACAAGTTATGTTTTAGCCCATCAAAAAATAATACATTCTCCACTTTCACCTTTTGTGTTTATACCACATATCATTTTCCTTTAATAGTAGTAGGTGAATTATTACCAAAAGTCACATTATTTTCTTTCTCAATTTCATTAAAATAAACAAAATTATCTTTGTCACATGTCATATGATTTGAACAACCATTGTTAATGTACCATAGATTATATTGATCTCCTGCATACAATGTGTTTCTGGTGTTGGACCCACCAACATTCAAGGGATCTCCCCGATATGAAGTCCCAATTATATCTCACACCATTTGGTGTAGGAGTCCCATAAGGAATAAAGGCCCAGTTTCCATATTCTTAAATATTTTCCTTGGCTTTGAATGTCATCAAGAGAAATGGGTGCAGATGTAATTTCGAAAAAGCAAGGGGGTGTGCTAGGTGAATTTCCAATTGCAAGTGTGTCAAGGTTCTTCTACTGCATGGGGGGAGAGAGAAGTGAGCCTCTAAAAAAGAGGTAATAGTACCACCCTGGAAGAGACACACATGAAATGAAGGATACTTATAACATCCAACATAATAGTCCACAATGGATGCGATAGTCATTACAACCAAAAATTGAGAAAGGTTAGTCTAATATCATGTGGAATAGTCCACAAGGATGGGACATCAATAAAAACCATTACAACACATTCTCAATAAGATAAGCACTAAAATAACTAAAATAGTTCAATTATCATAGGACATGTGAAAGAAAGAATGAAATACAGACATCCACAAAAAAATATTATAAACATTCATATTCCATATATGAAGAACATGCTAACCTCTGAAAGCTTCTGTTATTAACTAAAAGTTCCAAGACACATATGTACAATGAACATCACTAGCTCCGATAGTGGATCATGGGAGCCACTCCTTGCTCCACAAAAGAACTAGCTTATCTCTCTAATGCTTTGTTGGTGGAGCTTAGGTGAAAATTCCTTTTCTCATACAATGAGGGAGTATATATAACCAAGGGGCGAATCTTTTACTACCCTCATGATTGTTTTATTTCCTATGAATTTTCAACTTAGATGAATCTTTACATTCCATGTGTATCCTTTTTGCTTCCACTTTACAATACATTTTGAATACAATATACATTGTCCAAGGCATATGACCACTCATGACATCACATGAAATGACACTGCTGACATGGACTACTTGATGACATGAAAATTTCAAGCCACTGCTACTGTAGAGATTTGAGAGTATTTGTGAATGAGTTTTCCTTTTCTCCTCTACCCACCTTGGTGATACAGAGTCTTCAATGATCTCAAGTCTTGGAGAGTGGTCAAAAACTAGTGTCCTTTCGCTTTCTCTTTATCAATCAACTTTGGATTTCAACTACAAGAGGGTCTTTGAGAATGCTTCCCTCCTTTTTATCCTTCTTCATGATAGAGTACCTATTCCTGAAATTCACTCATGACGAGACGCCATCAATCTCAAACCCCCTAGCCTAAGATGATGCATTATGATCCATGAACTTCTCTTGGAACAAGTGAGAAGCTAGGAAGGGAGGCTCAATGATTGTGCAAATTTTCAGTTCAGGCACACAAGGGGAATCCTTGAGCCTTGAGACTATGAAATCTGTAGTTCAAATTGAGATGAGGTACATGATTGCGCAGTTTCTGGAGCCAGTGTGATAGGTTGTAGGGATGGGCATTGGGAGAGCTTACTGCGTAGTTTTGGGAGTTAATGAAGGTTGGGTGACTATGCAACTATGCATTTTAATGGATCAGAGGATGAGATTGAAGCTTATGGTTGTGAAGTGCACAATTTAAGTTGGGATGGAGGCCGTGACTACCCAATACCAAAGGTCAGGCTTAAGGCTTTTCACATAAACTATGTATTGCAGTAGTCCTAGGAAGTGGGAACTTCACACTACACAGTGCCAAGGTGCAAGGTCAGAGATAGAGGAATGAAACTGCATAATGCGCAACTCAAGGAATGTCTAGTGAAGCTAATTTTAATGGTCGGGATTTCTTTATAAAAATGACTAAGTGCAGAAACGGTGAGATCAGTGTGAATGGTGATGAAATTTGACTGTGATCACACACTTCACATATTTGATGATTGAAAAAACTTAGATAATCCATGACATACAAATAAATCATTTCCCTTCATGTGACAAATTTATGATTGGTTACGATAAGTTCGATACCAAATATACACTTTACGACAAGCGTGACAACACTTGTGTGATAGTACTCAAACCTTTGGAAATGAGTGTGACAAGTACTTACAAAGTTATAACAACTCAGTTTCACAATGGTGACCTCTTGGAGCCACTAGAATAATATAATACATAGAATGTGAGATCTAACATGCCAAAAGACGACACTTTTCTTATCCCACAAAAGGGATCACAACATTATAAGAAAACAAATAAAATGAACTTCAAATTTTGCAGAAAAAATGAACAAGACAAAGGAAGGATCTGAAATTTGGTATAGGCCAAAATTTTGGAAGTGTTGTGGTAGCTACAACACAATGCTAGACCAAAATTTTCAAAGGAAATAATTTTCTTTTTCCATACATTCGGAGGTTTTTTCTTTTGCTCATGTTGATGAGCTAAATTTATCCTGCTTATACATTCAATTTATTTATGTCCAAATTTATTGCAAATAGGACACTCAACTTCATTATGAAGGGGGGAGAAATTATTATAATAAAATTTCTTTGAATTTTTTTCATTATCTTGTTTTCTTGCTTCGTTAGTCATAATCATTTTATAAGAAACACAATAAAATGCTTTGTGAAGAAAGCTGTGACAAGTGAAGCAATGCCCATTGAATTAGGAATACATGTGAGGATAATACCTTTTTGAGTAGATTTCTCTTTTTTCCTGGAAAGGTTGTTTTTCCTGAGAATATTTTGACCCTTTATTATTTTTTTCGAGTCCTATAATTCTGATGATTTCTTGCTTTTACAACATTGATGTTAATTTTTTTACTTGTTTCAAAATATTTTGTAGCTTATGATGTTTCACCATTTTGATTTGGATTGTAACCAAGACATGTCTTGATTAGTAGAGAACGATGAACTTTAATGGTGTATTCTAAAGTTTCAGATCCTTTATAAAATCTAATATTTAAAGCCTTTTTTTTCTCAAGTTCCTTTTTCAGACCCACAATTTCAATTTCTAATTTTTGGCAATGTTTTTCCCTTTCTTGGGATTGTTTCTTTAAAGCTTCTTCTAGACAAATATTTATTTGAGTTATTTCTTCAACAAGGGTGTTTTCATTATACATACTAATTTACTTTTCATGATTTTTTTTATGACCCTAAGTCTATCAATTTCTTCTAGAGCATCCAGAAAGACATGATTAGAATCATCTACACATTGTTCTTCGAATGCCATAAGTAATTGAAAATCTTGATCTGATTCATCATCCTCATTATTGGAAGAATATTCGATATCTTCATGAGTATAAAAACTTTTATTGCTGGTAAAAATCTCTTTTTTCATTCCTTTT
Organism: Pinus albicaulis; assembly: GCA_034641835.2. Taxonomy (NCBI): domain Eukaryota; kingdom Viridiplantae; phylum Streptophyta; class Pinopsida; order Pinales; family Pinaceae; genus Pinus; species Pinus albicaulis. The sequence goes on from CM076577.1 coordinate 104,766,539, forward strand.
TGAAACATTTTTTCCTTTTTCATGATTTTATTTATAAGGAAACTTAGCAGCATAATGACCTAATATTCCATAGCCAAATCATTTGAAACGAAGCTTACCTTTGAACTTACCAGTTCCTACATGGAGCTTTTTCACAAAATTTTCTTCTAATTCATCTAAAATGTAAATTGTATCTTCAGGCTCTTCCTTTTCTTTCCCTCTGTTTGTGGATTTGAATGTTGATACTCTAATACATGATGTATCCCCTTTTCTCATCTCATAAGATGTCAAGATCCCATTGATTTGTTCAATAGTGAGATCTTCAAACCCTGCATTTCTTCAATGAAAGATACTTTGGAATTGAACTTTGGGGTTAGTGATCTCAAAATATTTTCAATAATAGTAGTATCTTTTATTTCATCACCAAGATTTTTCATTGAGTTAAAAATATCATCTACTCTAAGGAAAAACCTTGCAATGCTTTCATCACCATACATTATAAGAGTATCATTGATCCAGGTGGATATTGGTGGCCCCACCATTGTCTCTTTCAGTTTTTTAATTTCGGCCCAACTTAATATTTTTAGCAGTTTTTCGGGTCCTTAACTTTCGGAGCCGTTTTGGGGCCCTAAATGTTGTTTTTTTGGCATTTCTTTTATATGAATCCATTCCAGAATCTACATTCGTGGTCAGTAGTAGTAGTCGTTAGATAGATATTTCTAATGATGTATAATGTGTGTTAAATAAAGATAGTATGCTAAATATACGACCCCAGGAAATTGATGTAACAATTTACCCTGACGGGGCCCATATTCTGGCGTTTCATCTCCTAGGGTTAGGTTTTTGGATGTTTAGGGTTTTCAATTATTTCTAAATAATATATAGGCCTTCAAGCCTCATTTTAATAGAGATTTCAGAGGCTTTTATCCGCCACATCTATTCTCAGAGATAAGCTACCAGTGCCCTAACTAGTTTATTTCCATTTTGTCTGTAAGAAAATTTCAGCTCTTTGATATTCATGAAATGAAGTATTAATTCCGCTGAATATTTGTATTTATGGCTATATGTGTATTATATTGCGTTCCTTCATAAATATGGATCAGTGGTATCAGAGAAATCTATTTTTTCTCGATCCTTCTTTGCATGTCCCCAACGAGGTCAGGGTATAAGGATTTAGGGATCGATCTAGTTGAACCTTTGCAAGATCAGCCTCAGAAAACTCGATGACCGCCCATGGAGGATGAAAATAAATATGAGGGAGCAGGAGATCCTATCAAAATATTGCTCGAGGAGGCCCTTGAAAATAATGGAATGCGATGATGGACAACTTTTCCCAAATCCTTCAACAACTACCCACTGGCGACGCATCTGCGTGCAACAGCCACTCTAGAGGCGCTACTCCCTTTAAGGTCAAGTAAAATTTTACATTCCCATATTTAAGGGTCTAATAGATGCAAATGTTGTAGATATATTGTTGAATATATTAGAACGATATTTCTTGGTTCAGGACTTTTCCAACTGGGAGAAGATATTTTTTCACTCCTCAAATCTACCCTCCATGTCAAGGACTGGTGGGAAACCTACTGTGAGAAAAAGGACGAGACAAAAGCCTCTCTATTCTCAGCCATACCCACTTGGAATTATTTATGAGATTCCATCAAGGAAAAATACTATCCCGTGGGGAGCCTATGAGGACAAGCACATACAATGGACCACACTGCGACAACAAAGGGATCAAAATGTGCATGAGCTCAAGAATCTGTTCCATACCCTGTGAAAAAATTTGGGTATCAAAGATTCAGAGAGACATTTGGTGCTAAAGTATCACATTTGTTTGCACATATACATTCAAGAGGAAATGGACTTCCTCGATATATCCTCGCTTCGTACGAGATACCGGTATGCTGTCAATATTGAGTAGAAATTCAAACAAAAGAAGTGAGAATTTGGATCTGTGAATCAAAAGCAAGGGTAGGTTCCCCCAAACCACAAAACAAAGGACAAATCCAAGGCATGGAAACCCTAAACAACCTACCAAAGTAAAAATCAAAGAACAACACCGCGAAGCAAAAGAAGGACATGGGAAAGTTGTGTGAGTTCCATAAGAGCTCCACTCACAACACAAGTGAGTGTCGGGCCAAGCAATCGCTGGTGGCTGAGATGAGGGATTTTGAATCAGATGCATGCTCCAACTCTGAATCAGAACCTAACACAGGGAATGGAAAAGGGAAACAGATTATTGATGCAGATCCTAATGCCATTATTGCCACTGTGAATATCAAGAAGGAGGAACCAGAAGATCCAGAGGAGGAGGAGCGTCTCTTCCAATCCCAGATGTGGGTAAAGGGTTCCCCGCTAGAGTTCATTATCGATAATGGGAGCCAAAATAACCTCATTTTAGCAGACGCCATGAAGCAGTTGGGATTGCTGACCAAATCACACCCACAACAATACACCATCAAATGGCTTCACCAAGGATGGGATCTCCACATTAGCTAGCAGTGTCACCTTTCCTACAACATCAAGCCCTTCATGGATGAGGTATTATGTCACATTGTTCCTCTTGATGTTTGTGATGTATTATTAGGCCAACCATATTTGTGGAGGCGACATGTTGTGTATGACTTTCAGCCTCGCATTGTTATTGTTATGTTGGGAAATAAGTTGTGCAAGATACCAGAGGTACCACTGCTTACCGTTGTCTCTTTGGATACTACAAAACAATGTAGTAAGATCATTTCCAAAACTAGAAATTTTTTTTTCCTGACGATCCGCCCACAGGGCAAGAAGAAGACTGTGGCCACGACCTCCAAACAGGGCTCCTCTACACGACAACAATAAATGGACAAGGTTGTGGAGGAGCATGGTGACATCTTCACCTCACCTACAGGGGTGCCTCTGCACTATCAGGTCAAGCACCCCATTGATCTGACCCCAGGTGCGCTGCTACCTAATGGATCAATCTATCGATGCTCTGCTTTGGAGAATGATGAAATCAAGAGGAAAATTCAGGATTTGCTACAAAAAGGTCACATCCGGCCGAGTTCATCGACCTGTGGGTGAGGTGAGGATGTCCCCATACTCCTCCAGGGCTCCTCTACATGACAACAACAAATGGACAATGTTGTGGAGGAGTACGGGGACATATTCACCTCACCCATAGGGGTGCCTCTGCACTATCAGGTCAAGCACCCCATTGATTTGACCCCAGGTGCGCCGCTACCCAATGGATCGATCATCAATGGTATAATTTGGAGAATGATTAAATCAAGAGGTAGATTCAAGAATTGCTACAAAAAGGTCACATCTGGCTGAGCTCATCGCCCTGTGGGAGCAGAAGAAGGATGGGACTTGGAGACTCTGTATTGACTATTGGGCGCTAAATAAAATCACTATCTGGAATAGGTACCCAATCCCACATATTGATGACCTTCTAGACCAAATCAAAGTGGAAAATATTTCATCAATATCGACTTGAAGTCTGGGTATCACTAGGTACCAATCGAACCCTCCGGTGTGTGGAAGACTGCCTTCAAAGCCAAGGAGGGCCTTTTCAAATGGCTAGTCATGCCTTTTGGGTTGAAGAATTCTCCTGCAACCTTCATGAGGTTGATGGATGACATCTTGTGGCCATTCACCAACTCATTCGTAGTGGTGTACTTGGATGACATTCTAATCTTCAGCCAGACTTTAGAAGAGCACCTCCACCACATCTGGAAAGTCCTCCAAACATTGCAACAACACAAGTTGTGTGCCAATTTGGAGAAGTGCACTTTTGGCATGAACCAGGTTCAATATATGGGATACATTATTGATGAAAGGGGTGTGCATGTGGATCCAACCAAGATCCAACTCATTTTGCATTGGCCAGCCCCAACCACTCTAACAGAGCTTTGCAGCTTTCTGGGTCTTGGTAATTTCTACCATAGGTTCATGTTGGGATTCTCTCATATCACTTGGACCTTGAGTCATTTCATCAATGGAGGAGCGAAAGAAAAATTCATTTGGTCGAAATCTCAATAGAAGGTGTTCATAGAATTGAAACATCGCTTCTGTTCTTCCCCAGTGCTCACATTACCAGAATTGCAACAACCATTTGAGATGGAGATGGATGCCTCTGACTATGCTACTGGGGCAGTTCTTACTCAATAGGGGCATCCAGTGGCATATCAAAGTGAGAAATTGTCTTACACAGTCAACAAGTATCCCAATTATGACAAAGAAATGTATTCCATTGTGAAATCTTGTCAACAATGTAAGCATTACATTTTGGGGAAGGAAACAATCATCCACACATACCACTGACCCCTGTAGTTCATACAGACACAAGGGAAGTTGTAGAATGATCTTCGTCAGAAGTGGTCCACATATCTACAATAGTTTAATTTGAACATCAAGTACAAGAAGGGTAGCACCAATAATGTTGCATATTTCCTTAGCTGACCACCAATTGTGGTGCTAACCACTGTTCTAAATGATTATGGGCACAAGAATTCTGATTGGCCTCTTCTCTACAAGAGTGATCCATAATTCGGTCACACAAGCAAGACACTGTTGTGGGGTACACAAGTTCCAAATTTTCACCTCCAAGATGCTCTGTTATGTCACCTGGGACACCTTTGTGTTCCTTCAAGCGAACGTTCCAAGATAATATTGGAAGCACACTACAGTCGAGTTGCTGGAAATTTCTAGGTCGAGAAAAAAATGGCAGTACTGCAGAAGTATTTCTATTGGCTGAACCTTTGACAGGATGTTGGGAAGTACATCAGATCTTGCACTGCTTGTGCCATTCCCAAACTGACCATCAAGAAGCAAAGGCTCTATACTCCGCTACCTACCCCTAATCGACCTTGGGAATCCATCTCCATGGATTACATGTCAGGCCTTACTTCTAATAAGCATGGAAATGACTTTATTTTCATGGTTTTCGAGAGATTATCGAAGATGGCCATTATGGCGCCCTGCAAGAAGAATATCACAGCAGAAGCCACTGCTAAACTATTCTTTGAACGAGTGTGGGTGCACTTTGGGATCCCACAGTCTATCATCTCAGATCGGGACAACAGGTTCCTTAGCACATTTTGGTCCAGCCTTTGGTCAATGCTGGACACCAAGCTCACCAATTACACAGCTTTCCATCCCCAAACTGATGGCCAGATAGAGGTCATCAACAGGATGATTGTACACATTCTGCGTATGTACAATTCCAAGAATCCACACACATGGGATGAGAGCCTCCCCTATGTACAACAAAGTTATAACTGGGCTCTCCACAGCTCAACCAGAAATAGCCCCTTTCAGGTGGGCTTAGGATTCCAGCCACCATGTCCCATTGACGTAGCCATGCCATTTGTGGTTACTCAGGCCGATTCGGCTCATGGCCAGTCTGAAGCTAACAAAGTGAACATATTCATTGAGTGCATTTAGAACATCCTCCAACAAGTTCATGACATATTGGACAAAGCCAATGCTAAGTATAAGCAACGACATGATCAACATCAGGTGCCACACAACTTCCAGGTGGGCGACAAAGTCTGGCTACATTTACAGAAGGAGCGCCTCATTGGACCCCACTGCAAGCTTCGGCCACTCCAATATGGTTCGTACACCATCACCAAGGCTTTAGGTAACAATGAATTTGAGCTCATTATTCCACCATTCCTTGTTCTTCACCCAGTATTCAATGTGGACCACCTTTGTCCTTACTTCCCACCTCTACTCAACACCTCTGACATTGTAGAAAAACTCACACCAACAGAGTTAAACCTAGACTGTATGGAAAAAGCCACCACATATTGTATTATGGACATGAAAATCAAGAACACTCACCAAAAAAAGATCCAATTGTATCGGGTTGTCAAAGCTCGCCAACTCCTACACCAAGGCAAGTGGTTCACCAAGGACCAAGTTTAGTAGAGGTTTCCTCATCTCATGGAGGAACTCAATGCAATGGGGACCATTACTTCATAAGGGGGGAAGAATGATCCAAGTGGATATTGGTGGCCACCCACCTATTCCACTTGGTGCCCCACCATTGTCTCTTTTTAGTTTTTCAGTTTCTGCACAACTTGCTATTTTTAGTAGTTTTTTCGGGTCTTGAACTTTCGGAGCCATTTTGAGGTCATAAACAACTTTTTTTTGGCATATATTTTATATGATTTTGTTCCAAAAACTATATTCATGGTCACAAGTTGTATTCCTTGGATATATCTTTCTAATGATGTATCATGTGCATCAAATGGAGATAGTATGCCAAAGATACGACCCCAGGAAATTGATGTACCAATTTACCCCGACGGGGCCCATATTCTGGCATTTAATCTCCTAGGGTTAGGTTTTTTGGATGTTTAGGGTTTTCCATTGTTTCTCAATAATACATATGCCTTCAAGCCTCATTGTAACAGAGATTTAATAGGCATGTAGCTGCCACATATCTTCTCGGAGATAAGCTACCAGTGCCCTAGCTAGTTTATTTCCATTGTCTATAAGGAAATTTCAGTTCTTTGATATTAATGAAATGAAGTGTTATTTCCATTGCATATTTTTATTTATGGTTATATTTTTATTATATTTTGTTCCTACATAAATCTAGATCACTCATACTGAATTATATATGTTTAAATTTTATCAATTTTTACCTTAGTGTCACCTTCATAGCTTTGGACAAGCTTATGCCATATTTCCTTTATGGTGCGTAGCTACATGAATTTCACTATAGGCCAACTTTCATCAAATTTTTAGTTTATCTCAACAAACATTCACCATTATCAAAATGTATCAAGTAGGGAAGAGTATTGAAGCTCACTAGTTTAACATTTTAGAGTATGAGTTTTCATCTCTAGTGTTGCTCCGCTACCAGTAGGCCTAGACTTAGAAGTTCCTTTGAACTTACCAGTTCCTACTTAGAGATTCTCCAAAAAAAATTATTCTTCTTCATTTAAAATTGTAAATTGTATCTTCAGGTGCCTCATTTTATTTCCCTTTGTTTATGGTTTTGAATTTTTCTTCTCTAATATCCGATGTATCCCCTTTTCTCATATCATAAATGGTCAAGATCCCATGGATTTGTTCAATATAAATACTATTCATACCCTACATTTCTTCAAAGGTGGAGACTTTGGAATCAAAATTTGGGGTTAGAGATCTCCAAATATTCAAAAATAGTAGTATCCTTTATTTCATCATCAATATTTTTCATTGAGTTAAAAATATCATATACTTTAAGGAAAAATCTTGCAATGCTTTCATCATCATGAATTCTAAGAGTCTCATAATAATTTTTATATGTTTGAATATTATCACTTTTTACCTTACTGTCACCTTCATAGCTTTGGACAAGCTTATGCCATGTTTACTTTATGGTGCTCAGGTAAATGATTTTCACAAACTCAGATTTATACTTACTTTCCAAGATAGCATTTATATCCTTTTGATTAATCTCATATTGTTCCTTCCCTGCATCATATGTGGGAATGGAGGCTGGGTATTGATATCCACCTTCAATAGTTTGCCATACATCAACTCCTAGTGCCTAAAAATATGCTCTCATTCTGCTTTTCCAAAACATAATGTTAGTTCTATTAAAAGAGGGTGGCTTGATACAAGATACTCCCTCTTGACTGCTCATATTTATAGATCTCCTGTTAGGAGATCAAGCTTCTTCTGAGAGACCTTCTCTGATACAAATTGTTACGAAAAATACTGAGAGGGAGGGGGGTTGAATCCATATTTTTAAGTCACTTTTATTTTCAATTTCACATTCATAAATATGTACGCTACTCTTATTCATGCAACCCACATGTGTACGCGACTTTAGTGAATGAAAAACGAATATGTTCATATTACTTAATTTTCTATAAATTCCATCACATGTTTAACTTAATAATTTCATTATTAGTTCATTAGCCATGGAGTGTGCAATAAATAAATAAAAATCAACAACACAACACCAACACATCAACATATATGAAAACTAGGATTTTAGGTGGAAACCCAATGTGGGAAAAAACCATCGATGTCTTCGTGTCTATCTTCTTTATTATTATATAAAGAAAATATTTATTAAATATTGTACTCATGCATACTCTTACCAGTACAAAGGAACCCACCTAAAGGAGGCTACAACCTCCGCCTATTATCTAACACCTACTTGAGGGGAGATAACTCCCTAATCATTTTTACCGACTCCTATCAGAAGGGAGCTCCTACCACCTCACTGGAAGTTACAACCTTCAAAACCTTGTGGACCACGTTTCATAATATTTCATATTGGATCCACCTATCTCAAAGAAATATAAAAAATTGTAGGCCCCATTTCATCAAATTTTCTGTTTAACCCAAGAAACATTTAACATTATCACAAATTTTCAAGCAGGGAAGGGTAGTGAAGATCACGAGTTTAAGATTTCAGAGTATAATTTTTCATCTATTGTGTTACTCCACTACTAGCAAGCTTGGGTAGTACCTCGATGAATTCACTTTAGGAACACAAACATTGCTCCACTTCCAGTGAGCCTGAACAATACCTCAACGAAGTTGCTTGCTTTAAATTTTTATGTAGAAATAATTTCTCTTCTTTCGCCTTCATTTATTTTTTTAAAAGGGGATTTTTCATTGGCACTTATTCATTTTAGGTGGAAGAGGGATCCTGACTTATTGAGAGTAGGAGAGGTTGTTCCTTCAGAGAATCATATAGATACTTTTGATTTAGTTTTTCTCATTTAGATTTTCCCCTTCTCCCTTTCTATTGATTGGATAAGCATGAAAACACCAAAACATAAAAGAACTGAATGTATCGAAAATTTTTCCTGGATAGACACGACTTAAATGTTTTCCCAAAACTATCCTTATGGATGGATCGTATTTTATGTCATAACTTAATCAACCAAAATACATAACCAACACAAGTAAGATGGACGAAAGGCTAACGAAATGTTGAAGTGTCACAAGACTCCTTAGACTTCAGGCACACACAATCTTAGAAATCCACACATGGACAAGGTCAAAAATTATTCACATAGAAAATTAAAAGAAAAGGAAAATAACAAGAACAAGAATAAAAAAAAACTAAGTAAAACTATGTACATAGTGTAGGGGAAAACCACTGAGGATAATTGAAAATAGTGTTTTAAATCTTGGCCATTAACAGGGAGAGAGTTAGTCTTCCCTTCAAGTGATTGAAGATGATAGGTGTGTTGGAAAAGCTTCCCATATAGAGTGAATGGTACAATCCACGGGGATTGAAACTTAGTGTGTTTTCCTTTGTCTTCATGGTATTTTTCCCACTTTCAAGAATAAGTCACCCACACTAAAGTTTCTCTTCCTTGCAGACATCTTGTTAAAGCACCTCTTGATATGATTATGATGAAGTAAAAAAAATTATTTGGCTTTCAATATTTATTCCTGGAACTTATGAAGTGTGTCCATCCTACGTTGCACTAACATACATGGATTTCCTTGGGATTCTTGTGAGATTTGGAGAGCCAACAAGTAGATATTAGGGGGGAGGATGGTTTCTTTTTTTGTATACCAGGAAGTAAGTGTAGGTGTTTAGGGAGGGCTTAGGCATGACTCAGTCAACCCACAAAGAATTTACCAAAGAAAAGTGTGATTTCCTCTGCTCAGATAATATGGTCTTCTTAATGATGCAGATCAGATTCTTATTCGTGGATTCAACGATACCATTCCCCTGAGGGTAGTAGTTAACAAAATGCTTCAATACAATTCCATTTTCCAATGCAAAGTCTTAAAGTTTTAATGATGAGAAATATGTTCCATTCTAAAAAACAAGTGAAGTAGGAATGCCGAACTTGGAAATGATGTTATTTTGAAGAAAGTTAATGAATTCCTCATTATTCACTTGTTTGAGTGGAATTTCTTCTGTCCACCACGTGAATTAATCAGTTGCAGTGAGAATGTAGTGATATTTCTTTAATGGATGTGGAAATATTTCTCAAATAATATGCAAGCCCCATTATTGAAACAATTCTTCCATTGTGATACGTTGTAGTGGGGCAATAGACTTCTTGTTTATGTTGGCACAACTTTGATAGACTAGGAATTTGCAGACATACTCATGAGCATCCTTAAATAATGTGGGCCAATAAAAACCAACCCGCATGATTTTATGCATTATTGTGCTGGACGCAAAGTGTCTCATGACTGGTCCTTTATGGATATCACACAATACCTTCTTTGAATAATTTGAATCCAAACACTTGAGAAATAATCTGTTATGTTGCTTTCTGAAAAGAACCCCATGCACCAACTGGTAGAATAATGCTTTAAGCCTTAGTGCCCTCTTCTGTTGTGCATAAAGTTTGTGGGGCACAATGGCGTGCTCAAGCTATTGGCATACATCCACATACCAAGGATTTGTGCTAGTAGCGGGGGTGTTCTTCTCGATCCTGTACATTTCAATTTCTTGCTCCCACCCTGAAGAATCTTCTTCTAATTTTGCATCCACTACTTCTGCTGATAGTTGAAACATACCATGGCCCTTGATTGTGTGAACTGACTTGATCTCTAGATCATATTATTGCAAACTCGTCATCCAATTCACTCTCCTTTCACCTAGATATTGTTGAACAAGAAAGGATATAATTTTGGGTGCAGAAAAAAGATAATACGATGATTCTTCAATAAATAGGGCCAAAAGTGCTTCACCACCTTGCATACTGAATAAGCTTTTTTATCAATGGCCGGGTAGTTTTTCTCAGGTCCTTGTAGACTTGCACTCATGAAAGAAATAGGTCACTCATTGTTTAGGTCATCTTTCTTCTTGAGTACAATGGCAAGAGGTGTGTCAAAAGCAAAGGTGTAGAGAAAAAAATCCTTGTTGAAATTTGGGTTGTATAATGAGGGTGCTTCTGTCATTTCTTGTCTGATATGGGAAAATGCATATTTTCCCCTCTTCTCCCATTTATAGATAATGTCCTTATTAACCATATCCTGTATCACTTCTACAATATGAGCTTAATCATACAAGAACATTCAGAGGAAGTTGATATTTCCTAGGAAGGACTACATAGATTTCTTGTCTACTAGGAAGGGAATCTGTGTAGTTCTTCTCAACCTATCTAGGTCTACCTTAATCCCACTTTTAGCGATAATGGGGCATAATATATTACCCTCGAACACTGCAAGGATGATTTTATTTGGATTGAGGGATATCTCGTATTTGCGACATTGATGGAAAATTATATTTAAGTGGTGTGCGTCATATGACCTATGTTTGGAAAACACAGTTACATTGTCAAGATAAACCACTATGAAGTTCCCAACCAATACAAAGAATGTGATTTCCATATCTCATTCAAATGTTTCACCAACGTTGATCAACCCAAAGGGAATGTGCTTAAATTGGAACGTACCCCACTTCATTCCGAAGGTGGTATTGTGTCTGTCAGGTTCTAAGAACATAACCTACTTGTAACCTAAATATCTGTCAAGCAAAGAAAACATTTCAGACCCCGATACTTTTTGAAATATTTGTTCCATGGATGGCATGAGGTAGTTATCCTTGTCTGAAGAAATATTGACATTTTGGAAATCAACACATGGATTTACTTGGACTTCTTTCTAACAAGGAAAAAATTTTACACCCAGGTGGATTGTCGCACTTTCTATATGATCCAAGCATCCAAAAAATTCCTTAACGTTTTCTGAATGAGAGGTTCAAGCATGTACGTTTCTCATTTTCTGTTGAAACGACTTGGCACCTTATTTTATTGATATCACATTCTAGATGATTCATGTGCCATAAATGTTAATCTCATCATATGTCTACACAAACACATCTCGGTACTGCTTAAATAATTAGATAAAGTTTTTCCCCTCTTTTGTTGTACAACAAGTACCAATATTAACGTATTTTGGATCCTTTTCTGTTCCCAAGTTAATTTGTTTGTGCGAAAGTGTGGAACTATGGGTTTTGGAATTAGCAGGTCCCTGAAAGCGATTCTGCAGGTCATACAACTTCTCTAAAGACACCACACTGTTGGAAAGAGATCCCCTAACTGCATTTTTTCTCCAGTTTTGTAATATTTTTTTAATACATGGTCTAGAGAAAGGGCTTTGGGGTGGGTCAAAGCCCTGATGTATTGTAATGGGTCAAAGGGTAGACCAGGAGTCCGCAAATGACGGTTTTTGGACCATAGGGTAGTGCAAGCTAAGATGTTATAAATAGATAGATAAATCAAGTTTAGAGAGGGAGAATAAGAGGTAACTTAAGCTTGAATATGAGCTTGTGGATATTTTGTGTCAATCGTCTAGGTAAGGGCTCTTGCTAGATGTGTGCGTGGAGACACCAAATTCTTGTTGTGTGCAGACCCCGCTGGCTGTGTGCGTGGGTTGGTAATAGAGTCTGTAAGTCAGATCTGAATATGAATGAATGAGAAGGTTGTTGATGATATTTTAGTGCTCCTGTGTTATGATTCTTGTCTATGTTTATGTTCTAATATCGTGTTTTCTTACTGAATACTGATGATATACTGATGCACACGTGGATGCGATATCATGAATGCGTAGCTCTGGTTAAATACTATGCTGAAGTTACATGTTAATTACGATATGTGCTTAGCCGATATATTGTTAAAAGGATTCTATGTTAGGCTTCTCTTGTGCAAGTCTATTAGATCTGAAGGGACTCCCTTTAATTAAATCTCTCTCTCTCTCTGAGGGTGTGGAAACGTGGTTCCAGGACCCTCCCATACTACCTCAGGTGAGACCTTGACCTGCGTAAGCGGGCCATTGCCACAAGGGCCAGTACTATCGGGATTTGTTGGCAAACCTTAAACCGAACCTGGGTTAAGACCCCTAAAGCCAACAAATGGTTCTATTGCCGGGACCGGGAGAATTTTGAGAGAGAGATTGGGTAATTCCACGGGGTCATTGACAGCCATTGAAGCCTGAGCTAGAAGATTGGTTCGAAAAACAAATTCTTGAGTTTTCCCTAAAATAGAATATAAGTAAGAAGCTATCTTATTAAGAGTGGAAAACCAGGTATGTTTTTATGGAAGTGCACGAAATATTCTTCATATCCTTCGCACACGAATTGCAAGAGTGGTTGGAATGATTGGCAGAGTTCCTAACTTGCTGCAAAGATGATCAGGTCACACAGTGGACCCCCAAATCGATCCAACAATTGGAAAATAATGATAGCAATATTACCAGAACTGTAGACCAATGGGTTGAAAATATCTTGGGAGGATTTGTGACAGAATTTATCGTCAATCAATTTGTGTCATATTTGGAAGCAAAGAAAAGGTTCTTCAAGGGATTTAGAGGTAAGTTCCTGAAAACCCTTCCGCTGTTGATTAAGATGCTATTGAGTGAAAAGGGTATCCTATTTGGCCACACCGAGTGAGTGACCTCCAACCTGAGTGTAAGCATGGCACGAAACAGTAAATACTACTCGGTTAATCAAGAAGGAGACAGATCGGTATATAGTCCTTTAATGGAATCATCTAATTTTAACCAAGGAGGAGATGTGTAAACTGACACCAACCCCTTGGCCACGCCAGCGTCAAACCCACGTAAGGGTAAGAATTATCCTACCTCTCCTTCGCCACCACCTGAGGATGACATGGCTACCCATATGAAACTAACTACCTTTAAGGGTGTAGGGGATGAAGATATGGAACGATTTTGGTTCATAGAAAAGTCTGTGTGGACTACACAGAACATTAATAATGATGCTATCAAACTAGCGCGACTATCCATAGCCTTTGAAGGAAGGGGCTTGGATTGGTTTATGGGATACATTGGTCAACATGCGAATGCACAAATACAAGATATTAAGGATGCCCTAAAGAAACAATTCTGGAAGCCTAAATCATACTCTCAATGTGTAATCGATGTGAAGGATTTCAAACAAGGACCTACAAAGTCCTTCTGGGAAGTTGACCAATGATTGAAGAAGGCCATCAATGATGGGGGATTTGTTTATGAGGACAAGCAACACAAGGAATGGTTTATCGCTATGTTTTTTCCATACCTTTGTGGACCTATGGGACAGTAGAAGATCGACTCCTAGGAAGAAGCTCTGGAGATTGCCATGAACATAGAAGCAAGAGATGATACGTAGTTCATAGCTCTACAGATGTAGATCTAACTAGAGGCAAGGCACTTAGAAATTCAGAACTTACAGAAGGATATGAGTAAGGAAGCTAGCCCGAATATCTGGTGCATATGTTGTAGGGTGTAAGGTCATACTAAGAATCAACATCATTTGTTATCAGATTATATGCAAGATGGGGGGCGAAGCCCTCTACGCCCTAGGGAAATGGTTGGCCCTAGTAGTCCTATGTTGTGGTGCACTGACTGTCGAGTATGAGGAAGACATGATACAAATCACTACCCACGTTTAGGTGCTTATGTTCCTAAATTAAAACAACGGTGGTGCAGATTATACTCATCTATGGGTCATGAAGAACAAAACTGTTGAACACTCTACCTCATGGTAGAGAGGGGAAACCTATATCGGGTGCAGGTGGACCACTCATCGCCACTATCTCCTTCTGGGTGGGGTGGATATCTGGCAAGAGGAAGGGGAGGAGGGAGAGGGGGAGTGTAGGTCGAGGATGTGGACATATGATCTGCTACAATTGTGGGGACATGGGACATGTTGCACAAGATTTCCTAAACCCTGCGCGCAAGTCTTGCAGATATTATAGATATTTCGACCACATCATTGAAGACTGCCTGGTATTAATAGAAAAAATGCAGAAGAAAAAATAGGCGCCCATGCAGAATGTACAAAGGGTTAAGTCAGAACCATGGGACGATGGACCATGTATCAATGTGATCACACGCAATGGCATTGGAACCGAAGGAGCCAAGGAAAAGGCTGCGACTGAACCACTAATTCGAAAAGCTGGGAAAAAATGGAAATCTTAGATCTGAAAAAGGAGAAAGAAACCTTCATAGAAGCTTGAAGGGTGATGGCCAAAGATGAAGCACCTACTTCAAATGGTATGGTATATCCAAAAGTAGAAAAAGTAGTTAAATCATTCCTCCAGGCATGTATGAAGTTGTTGCGCAACAAGAAGGCTGTAGAGAATCTCCAAGAATTAATAGATAGCTGCGCAGAAAATGTTTCTTTACAGCCAGAGGTTAAAACTGTGAACGAGTGATACAAGAAAAAAAAATAATTAGATGGGAGATGTGCATGATTGCGTAGATTGGAGACTACGAAATGGACCAAGTCATCCTTGATTTGGGATCAGATGAAAATGTCCTACCCAAGAAAACTTGGAAAATAATGGTAGAACCTGAGTTGGAATGGTTTACTATTTAGCTATGGATGGCTAATCAAAAAAATATTATCCCATTGGGACGATTGAAAAAGTTTGTAGTAGACATTTCATGTGTTAAGGTTTATGTTGATTTTGAGGTAATTCAAATAGTGGATGACGCAGACCCTTATGCCACACTCTTGGGCATATATTAGGCTATTGACATGGGAGGTATCATTAATTTAAAAAGAAGGAGAATTCTATTTGAAAGTGAAGGTACAAGGGTGATAGTCCCTTTGGATCCAGAAAAAGGGGAGTAGTACACTGAACCAGTATGAGAGGAAGAGGATTTTGATCACATCTACAAGCTGACCACCCGGGACGACGACTAGATCAACCCCATGGCTGATCGCATATTATGCTAGGAAAAATACAGCGAATTCATATCTGACTCAGACGGAGGGATAGAAAAATGGCAGAACTAGTTGCATGATGTATCTATGCTGCGGTGTCTTATGATCACAAAAAGCTTCCGATGCATTTCCTGAGAGGTAATAGAACTAACCTACTTTGGTGGCTCTGGTAATGTTAAGGATTTTCTTAAAGAAATTGAAGCAGACGTCCCTAAAGAACAGATATTTTGGGATGTTGACTTGGCCATGCAAAAAACCCCCGTGCGCTGGTGGGAAACCCATAATGGATATTTTCAAGACTGAGGGGAATGCAGAAAGACGATGATCTTACGATTTGACCCTCTAGTCAAACTACCAATGGAACTCTTCTCGGGACTAGGGGAGCCGCACAAGCACTTGGCTCTCTGGATGGAAGTATGGAAGGAAAACACATGGAATTAATGCATCCCTATGTTTATTCACGCATTAGGACCAATCCATACCACTTGGTATGTGGATGTAGAACCCCACCAAAGTACCTGTCACTGGGAAAAAATGGCTGAGGATTTTGTAATGACGTTTGGATTAACAAGAGAAAATGAGAAACTTGATGAAGCCCTACAAGATATAGATGCTCTGGTCTTCAATGAGTCCCTCCCTAAGCAAGAGTTTACTATGCCAGCGTGGGACATGCAGATACAGGATATTGTAAACTGCAAAAAATTTTCAATAGAAGACTGTGATGAGGATCCCCAGAATATCACTATCCCAGAGTCAGAAGGAGAACGTGCCATTGTAGGTGCTTTGCTACAGGCAGTCGATATTACCAAAACATTGAAACAGAAGGAAGCTAACATTGCCTGGAAAAGAAGCCTAAGCTAGCCAAGATTGGGGATTACTAGGATGATGACACAGTGGGAAAGATCACATAATTGTTGGCTAAATATTAGGATCTATTCCCCACAAAGTTCTCTGAGCTCAAAGGGATCGTAGGGGATATGGGTGTTATGAGGATTTCCTTGAAACTATATGTGCCACATTTCAAACAATGATCCTATCACCTGAACCCTAAATAAAAATAGAAAGTTAAAGAGGAAATTGAAAATATGGTGGCTGTAGGTACCATTGAACCAGTAGAATAGTCAGATTGGGTAAGTCCTATGGTGGTCTAGGAAAAGAAGACTAAAGGAGAGATAAGGATATGCGTAGATCTACGCAAGCCAAGTGATGCCTATGTACATGATCCCTTCCCTACACCGTTCTCTAATGAAATTCTGGATAATGTGGGAGGTCAAGAAGCTTATTGATTTTCAGATGGGTTCTCGGGGTACCATCAGATCCGCATAGCCCCTGAGGACTGCATCAAGACAACCTTTGCAACTGAGTGAGGCTCATTCGAGTACACTGTCATGCCATTTGGACTAAAGAATGCCCCTGAAGTATTTTCACTCGTAGTTGTAGCAGTATTCAAGGAATTCATTCACAAGTTTCTGGAAGTCTAATTTGACGATTGGACATTTTTTGGGTTGGTAAAGAACCATGTGTCAAAATTGCGCATGATGTTGGACGCTTACAGGAAACACCAAATTTTGTTGAACATCAAAAAATGCATATTTTGTGTCCCATTTAGGATTCTATTGGGACACGTGGTGTGTCAGCAGGGATTGATGGTTGACCTAGCCAAGATCGCGATTATCATCAATTTGGAAGTCCCCACTACTGAGAAATAGTTGTGCTCCATCCTAGGCCACACCGGCTACTACAAAAAGTTTATTCAAGGGTACGCCTTGATCACCTCCCCGATGGAAAAATTTCTGAAGAAGGATGTCTCATTTTTTTGGGATGATGAATGTTAGAAATATTTGAGTTATTAAAAGAAAAGATGGTAACCGCACCTATTCTTATATTCCCTGACTGGGAAAAGGTCTTTCGTGTACATGTGGATGCATCAAGGATTGCATTAGGAGCTATCTTGGCACAGCCTGGAAAAGGGGGCATTGATCACCCGATGGAATTCGCTAGTAGGAAAATTTCAAGCACAAAGAGTAACTATTCCACCATGGAGCATAAAGGGTTGGCGATGGCGTATGCCCTATAGAAATGCAGGCACTATTTATTAGGTGGACACTTCAAAATTTTCACAAGTCACTCAACTTTGAAATACGTGGTTAATAAGCCTGTGTTGGGGGGGGGGATATCTATAGGTGGATACTGTTGTTTTAGGTGTATGATTTTGAAATAATTGTGAAACCAGGGAGGTTGAACATCGAGCCGGATCACTTGTCCAGGATCGAGAATGGGGGAGAGCCAACTAACCTAGAAGAAGGATTACCTGACACGCAGTTGGTTGCTATCAAGGTGGTTGACGAGCACTTTGTCTATGTTATCCAATTCTTGACCATAGGCAAGGTGCCTGATGGCTATTCAGTATGGCAAAAAAAGGAATTGGTTGCCCGCGTAGCTGATTTTACCATAATCACAGGACATCTCTACAAGCTTGGTGCAGATGACGTGTTGTGAAGGTATGTACTAGAACATGAGAGACAAGATATATTGGCTGAGGCCCATGGATGAATTTCAAGAGGCATTATGTAGGTAAATCTACTGCACATAAAGTATTAAGGGTCGGGTTGTGGTGGCCCATATTGCACAGCGATGCCCATGTGTACTGTCAGGCCTGCAATGCATGCCAATGAACTAGGAAGTCCTCACATTGAGACAAGATTCCCCTGAAACCACAGATGGCTCTGCAAGTGTTTGAAAAATGGGCCATAGATTTTGTGAGACCCATGAATCCCCCAGGAATGAAGACCGGTGCCCGGTATATCATCACTACCACAGATTATGCCACCAAATGGGCAGAAGAAAAAGATGTCAAGGATTGTACTGTAGATACTGTTGCACACTTCAATTTCAAACATATTCTGACTAGGTTTGGTTGTCCGAAGATCCTAATGAGTGACAGGGGTACGCATTTTGTTAATGAAACTATTATGGCTATGACAGAGGAATTCCAGATCCACCATGTGAAGAGTATCTCATATCATCCGCAGGCGAATGTGGCCATAGAAGCCTTCAATAAAATTTTTAAACATGCGCTCACTAAGGTCTACAATGTTGACCGAAGTGACTGCGACGTACACATCCCCTCTGTACTCTAGGCCTATAGGTCTACATGTAAGAAACGCAGGGGAAAAATACCCTTCAGAATGGTTTATGGGAAGGAGGTCGTCATGGCTATGGAATACATTGTTCCTAGCCTACGCATCTCAGTTTTCAAAAACATGGCAGAATTAGACATCATGGAGGAGTGCTTTGTGCCACTGGTCGCCCTGGAAGAAGATCGGTTCATTGCTCAGTTCCACCAACAGGTTCAGAAGGCTCGCAAAAATGTGTGGCATGATCGACACATTCAGTAGAAGATCTTTGAGCAGGATGAATTGGTATTAATTTATGATAGCCAGTTTGTGCGACACTTGGGGAAGTTTCGTAAGTATTGGCTAGGCCTGTACATAGTGAAGGAGATTACCGATAGAGGTGCGGTCAGATTGGCTATGTTGCACAGATATTTCTTGCCGAGGTACGTTAATGGAAGTAATCTGAAACCATATAGGGACATCTTGGTGCCGACCAAATGAATATATGGCCAGAGTAGTTGTGTAACAGATGTTGCACAACTCAGGGCATGAAAAATAAGGTAGGATTGACCAATTCGTAGGGAAGGAGGTGCAAGGAGGTGTGATGCAGGTGCAGGGGTTGTGTGTGGTGTAAAAAATTAGCTGTTGGAATGGGGAAATGATATGGAAGCCTGAGTTTATCATTAAATGGAGTGGGAAATTAGAAATTAATGTGGTGATTTACGAGGATTTTTTACCGTTTCTGTAATGATAGATTGAAATTAAGGCTAATTCGACCATTTTCCATCCTCATGAGCTATGAGAAAAGGGTCGTCGGTCACAAGGGGTTTTTTTGTTGTTCAAAACTCTTGCGCCTTGGCCACCTCGATGAATTTCATCTAGTTTGTATAATTTCCATCTGCATGTCTGAGTGAGCTACTCCTTATGATAGTAGCAACCCCAGACTTATCTTCCGAGCAAGAATGACCACTAAGAACCCTAATGAGACACTACCTGTCAAGGCTTTTGGGGAAGTTGGATCTGAAGAGGTATTAGAAGTAACCCCTGAAATGGAGGAGGTCGTCTCTATGCCAGTAAAATGGAAGGGAAAAGGGAAGGTGAAGGGAATAGAGATAGGAAAGAAAAAGAGACGAAGTGGGCCAGGGTGAAACCTCGCACGTCCCCTCGGATTGCGCATGCCCCGAAGAAAGTGTCTAAGGGATGATCACCCGATTCATCAAAACACCCTATGACGATTACAACAGAAGCCCTACATCTGAATGCGCTAACTTGGCTATCACCTTATGTTAAGCCAAGTAAGCCAGCGACACCTACCCCCAAGAATGTCGATGTAATCCGCGCCTACCTCCAGATGGCTCTGGTCCCGCAGGAGGTGCCCCTACAGGGAGATATGTTCAGAGGCCTCCCCCTCATTAAATTTGATGATCATGATCTGGGAAAATAAACACCTTCCCTACACTGGCTCCAAAGCTATATCTTGAAATGGTAATGTACGAAAACGTACCAAAGGTAGATCCAATGTCATGGGCATGTGGATTGGTTAGGTCAGGGATCTTAAAATTGTTGAGCATCCCCCACTTTGGTCGTTACAACATCACCGACCTAATTGTTCGCGAGCTATTGGAGCTGGTCCACGATGGGTGCTTATGGATCCAAGGTTGCATGCCGATCGATGCTACTTTAATTCACTGAATCACCGACTTCCCCATGCATGGGCCAAGTCCTAAGGAGGGAATTATCAAGAAGTATGAGCAGCAAATTGTTGAAGACATACAAAAGAGATACCATGTCATTCACAACCAAAGAGGGTTTCAAATAGATACAATCAATGATCTAGGGATGCTCATGGGTACCTTGTTGATTGCATGCAAATTGATGCGCAAATTCCAAGAAACGGTCGCCCCCACCTATGTAATTCAACTCGTTGGTAGATGCGAAAAGAGAGTCTGCTTCAAATGGTCACAGTACCTTTTTGATGAATTCCTAGACAATGTGTGCGAGGCCCAGGATCATGGAAAATATTTCTACTACTTCTAGCTCATACTGTTAATTTCCTTAGTTGCATGGGAGACACCTGAAGAAGCAGTATTCCCTACTCTTGAGCTAGGCATGTGTGAAGGAGCACGGTTTCCTAATGTCTGGGATTCAGAGGATCCCAAGTGGGTCGAGGAGAAAAAGGTCTTTTGGGTACTATATGATCAAACCCTAGCAACAGAAATTCATTCCCAACCATGCTTGTCACCTATGGTCTAGAAAAATTACAAGGATATCATGGCATTCTAGGTTACCATGCATAATGTGCATATTCAGGCCCTCAGAGATCGAGCATGGTATAACCTTACTTATATGGCCACAGAAGTAGAGATTGACCATGTAATTGCAACTTGGCCACCTGAGTGGAAGTTCAGTGCCCAGACGTCCGGCACAGGCTATAGGTTTTAACCCTGTACATAAATTATCTACAAACGAATCTTAAAAATAGAAAATAAACAATAACGAGAGAATAAAACATAAAACAGATATACATAGAGATTTTCCCCTGGATCCCAAATCGGGACGATCAACTTGATTTTCCATTATATTCCTTTTAGTGTTACAATGCATATATATACATGCTGAAGCATACATAAACCCCAATCCATTAACCCTAGATTAGAACATAACCATAGTTCCCTTGACCGGATCTACAAAATACTAAGGGCTGAAAACCATCATGCCCCAAAACCATGTGCAAACCCATGCAAAAACCATGGGCGGGTCCGCCCATTGAAAAATAAGGTCCAAATTTTTTTTCTTTGTTGTGCTTGACGCAACATATAGGGGGTGCTATCGCCCTCCTATGACCCCCCCGCACGTGACTAGTCATGGAAAGAATATAACACATACCCAACACAGGCACATTCGCCCAAAGTGAAACCCTAAAGGGTACTACATCACCAACCACAACAAAGTATTCTGAGGTTCCTGCTACGATGCAACATATGGCCCCCACCACCCATAAGAGCACTACCATGTAAACCGAACCAGAGTCCCAACATGAACAGGTCCTCAATGGGCTTGGTGGTGCAAACACGACATCCGTGCATGGTATTAAAAGCACCAACAAACCTCCTAAGGGGTCTAGGAAGAAGCTTAAGGCTATAAAGCTTGGCACAGACAAAGAGGTTGCGTTGACAAAGGATGACCTGGAGAAAATTGCAGATGCCATCACCATCATGTTCGAGGATCGATAGGTTTCTTTGGAAGGACAACACAAGGTCATGGTAGAAGTTTTGCAATCTCAACTACAATCTCTATAGATAAAAGTAAACAACCTTCAAGCGAACATGGATCAAATGAGGCATAATCAAGTGAGTGTGGATCAAGCGAGGTAACATCAAGCAGGCCAGCCAGTTGCAGTCACAACCATGACCACCATCACGGACAGTCGGATTTTCCCCCTCCTGAGTGCAACACTTACAATGATGCCCACAAAATTATGCAACCAAGTCTGTGCATGCTCTTCAGTTGATCTTGATGTTGGGCACTTGAAGGGTGCGCAACTACATGACTTACTTACCTCCATCATTAGTGAGATTCAACATCGAGACCTACGAGCGCATCAACACCTTAGCAAGGCTGAGAAGACTATTGTGACTAAGGATGTTGAAGCCACCCAGTCCTAGGCTGCACACATTGTCGCCATCACACAACAGGCTGAGTTAGAGCAGGCTATAGACCGGCTCTGTGAAGACATGCCAAAAGTAATTCCTACCTCCGTTGCATCGTAGGCCAAGGTTGAGGGCTTGGTCGCTTCTTTGAAGGTGTCTCAGACTAAGGTACAGGTTGCTAAGGCTGATTTGGAGCTTCAGATATCATTGTTGCAGGCCAAGCTATAGCCCGAGACCCCCCCAGAGGTGCGCTCCCAACGAGACGCACTGGTCACAGACGCTACAACCACTATTACCGCACAGATCACTCAGAGCACCACATTGTTTGAGACTACTATGGAGTTATGGTCCCAGGTGCAGCGTGACCCCCTCATTTGCCAAATCGAATAGGAGCTGCACCAAAAGGAGCAAAATTTTAAGCAGATGGAAGCCACTATGACCATCCTTGTCCCCGTGCAATGACTAGCGTGCCTTTGGACCAGGTGAGCGCTAAGAAGTGAAATTGTGGGGCTCTATTGCAAGAATCAGGTACTTAGCGACCATCTTACACCTTGGGCTGATGAAACTCTCAAACTTTCATAGGAGTTAGAAGGGGTCGTACGAGAGTTGAATCAGACCTTGGAAAGTGTCACCGCTGCCACTGAAGGACCAACTTAGGAAAATCTGGTTGATATTGCGCAGAATGCAGCCGCAGAGAGCATAGGTGTTCTACCCCCATTGGATGCCACTATTGAGCAGCTCTAGGAAATGATGAAGACCCCGTCGACGCTGTGACTCGGAATGAGTCATAGGATTGTGTTAGGGGACTATTAGAACAAAGTCCCCTAACCACATTTTTGGTCCAGTTTTGTAATACTTTTGTAATACTTGGTCTAGCGTAGGGGCTTTGGGGCAGGTCAAAGCCCCGATGTATTGTAATGGGTCAAAGGGTAGACCAGGAGTTCGCAAATAGGGGTTTGCAGACCATAGAGTAGCACAGGCTAAGATGTTATAAATAGATAGATAAATCGATTCTAGAGAGTGTGAAGAAGAGGCAAGTTAATATTAAATATGAACTTGTGGATATTTTGTGTCGATTGTCTAGATAATGGCTCCTGCTAGTTGTGTGCGCGAAGACCCCAAAGTCCTATTGTGTGCAGACCCCATTGGCTATGTGTGCGGCCTAGTAATAGAGTCTGTAAATCAGATTTGAATATGAATGAATGCGAAGGTTTTTGATGATATTTTAGTGTTGTTGTTTTATGATTATTGGCTATGTTTCTGTTCTAAGATTGTGTTTTCTTATTGAATACTTCTGATATACTGATGCGCACATGGATGTGATATAATGAATGCGTAGCTCTGGTTAAAATACTCTGCTCAAGTTACATGTTAATTATGATCTGTGCTTAGCCAATATACTGTTAAAAGGATTCTATGTTGGGCTTCTCCTGTGCAAGTCTGTTAGATTTGAAGGGACCACTTTAATTAACTCTCTCTCTCTCTCATGGTGCGGAAACCTGGTTCCAGCACCCTCCCATACTACTTCGGTGAGACCTTGACCTACGTAAGCAAGCCATTTCCGCAAGGGCCAGTAGTATCAGGGTTTTTTGGCAAACCTTAAACTGAGCCTGGGTCAAGACCCCTAAAGCCAACACAAACCCTTTGGGATGAGATTTCCTTTACGCATGCTGGTTGCATCCTGGAGTGCCTTTTTGTGCTTGTCCTCATTAATTGTTGCATCTTTGAATAAATCATCATTTTCCTTGAAGCACAATATTTGTTCGTCATCATTAGAAATGCATAAATTAGCGTTATTATCAGAGACGTATGGTTTATAAATAATTTTTATAGAAAAGTTGTCCTTCAACGGTGACAACCTAGCATCAACATTTGTTAATGCATCTGCAGATGCGTTATGCATTCTTGGAATGGAAATAATATCAAAATATTGTAAATATAAAATTAAACAGCATACCTCTTGTTGATAACTATTTATATGAGGTGAAACACAATGTATGGTTTCACATACCTGGCACACCATAATTTATGAATCACCTACTACTTTTAAGGATGCAACATTGAGGTCGATGGATATTTGTAAGCCCAAGATGAGTGCCTCATATTCAACAGTGTTGTTTGTGCAATCAAATTCCGAACAACTAGAAATCAAATATTTTCTCTGTGATGGGTTTATTAAAATAAAACCATCTCCAAAGCCTTCCTATGTCTTAGAACAATCAAGGTATAGAGTCCACATGTCATATATAGAAGGATCATGAACTACACTAGTACTATTGCTACTAATACTACTACTACTACCACTACTACTAATTGTACAAATTTCATTTACACCAGTTGGACTAGGAAGGAGATCCAACTATGTTTCTCGTGGGACTGGGGATGGCCGTGCAAGTTAACACCCCAGTTGAGTCTCCATGAAGCAATTGTTAAAAATAAGGTCTACAAAAGCCATTGGTTTGTTATTTCCATTGAAGGGAGTCAGATTTTGTTTCATGTATCTTTCTGAACCCACCCAAATATCGTTGTTTTTGCCCTTATACAGATGCCTTAAGTGCGACCAGTCTGTAGCAAAGTATCTGTGTAACTTACTTGACTAGTCTCTGTTGAAAAATAGTCTGTATGCCTCCGGTATATCCATAATCACTATTTTTATGCATTGGTGAACTCATCTGTCAGATGATAAGCAGATAATCACATCTCGGATTTCACCAACCATATGGAAAAAAATATTGTCCATTTGAATGATCCGTGCATATATTTTATCCCATTTTTCATTTATTTCATTTGTGATAGATAGTGGCATTACATTTAGTGATGCACTAGAATAAACCAAGAAATTTTGTACATTGAAATTTCTAATTTCTAATTTTCATAGAAAGGGAGGGTAGAGTGTATTCACTTCCATTGTTAAAGCATTAAGTACTGACTCCAGGGAACCAGATGACGTACCTGATCCTTTGTCTGAAGGGGAATTGTTACCTATGGAGGACTGCCCAATTGCGCGTAAGAGAATGTCGTGTTGGCTCGAGATCTTTGTTAATTCAAACATTGAAATTTTTGCATGAACCTCCTTCATATCTTCAACTATATTATAGTCCACAACGGGAAGGATGGTCGAAGTGTCTGGGGAAGTAGCCTAACCTATGATATCCAGAGAAATGATATTGTCTTTTTTGTTTGCAAAATTATTTTTTGTTGAGTCTGCTTTCCCAAACATGATGTGAGTGTTTTGCACTGAGTTTATCTGTGTATTGGTTTTCTTTAACAAATCTTATTTGAATTTATACTTTGTCAACTCTATTGTAGTGGTCGGACCTTGGCTTCTTATATTATAGTGGTTGGTCCGCTTTTGGGCCAAAGGGTCACTCATATGTGCTATTTTGGGTTGTAAGTATGAAATTGAACATATTTACTGTATGCCCAACACTTTTAGTTTCATTGGTGGCATCAATTTTTTCCTTTTCTTCTTCATGCTCAGTCTACTCGTTAGCAAGAACTACATCAGAAATATGCATACAAATAATGATCATGATGTGATTCCACTATAGGCATGTTTTCACGTAATGGAAAGCTTGATGATATGAACAATATGTGTCCATGCCCAAACCTTCATAATTCAACGCAACGTTTGAGCTTTGCATAGAATTTCTCGGTCGGTTGCTACTGCTACCTGAATTCACAATCCTTCTAAGGAATTTGTATCGTGAGGAAGTTCTGCTCACGATGGTCTCACTTTACCTTTGTTTGAGCTTTTCCATATCATTTGACATATTCTTAACCATGTGGATCAAGTTCTCAATATCATATGGTTCTTTCTTTTTGGCCTTTCTTATGGAGGCCTAAGACCTTTTACTTGTGTCTTTGGAGTCCTTTGTTTCTTCATCGTTTGAGATGACTCCAATTTTTTGCAAGTCCTTCTCAACCAAGATAGCCTCTTCATAATTTTCCATAGAAGTGTAGTAATCTATGGTGATCGAGTCACGAGGTTTCATATCTTTTGGAAATTTTCTTAATATGTGGTTGAACCTATGATTTAAGTCTTTCAATTTCTATTTCTTCTCCATATTTATATTACCTAGCTCTTTAAATAACATGGAGGGGGTCTTATCATCAACTAAATTTTCAAGGAAAAATTTCCTAAATTCCCCCCAATTTAGGATGGATTTCGAAGGAAGGTTTTGATACCATACAAATTCTCTACCATGCAAAGTACATGGGAAAATTCTACATGCAACATCATCATGAAGTATCTCAAGTGTTTGCAGATGTAGGTGATGAGCTCCATCATTAGGTACATTTGGAGGGGTTAATGGTCACCTTTTTTCCTTATTAAGTCTCTTTTTCTTGCATTTTAATTATATTATGGTCTTTTTATTCTAGTGTAGATGGTGATTGAGGCTTATCATACTTCGAGTACCTAACATGAGTTAAATGCAGGAAATCATGAAGCTATTTCATTTTTGGTGAAGAATTTTCCATTAAGACTCAGAGTAGACAAAAAGGAGAGATTTTAGGGGGATTTTCCACCCTCCTTAACTCCCAAAGCCAGCCAAGGGATCCTTGATATTCCATCCAACAACTCAAAATCAAAGGCAACCAAGAAAACTCAAGATCAAGTGAATCAAATCTATACTTCACTTGTAGTCAAGTGGATTCATCACCTACTTTTTAGGGATATTTTGGTAGCTACCATTTAGTTTAAATAAGGTTGAGAAAGAGCTCATTAGGATTCGACCTTTGGAGAAAGCCATTAGTCTCTTTTCTCTTGTAATAATTTTTCGATACTTTCATGTTGATGTAATGGGACTATATTTTTCAATAAAATGAGTATTTAGATTGTGCTTCAATGATCTAGTTTTAGAGAGCTAGGCTTGTGGGTTAGGGCCAAATCCATGTGCCTTAGTCTCTCTTGTGTAATCATTCTTTATTTTCATGTCATTTTAGCTGGTTTTTCTTATGAGTATTTAGCTAACTTGCTTGCATTTTCATTCACTGTTTTTGTTTTCTTCCATTTGTCTTTTGTTGTAGATTTAACTTGCTTACATGTTGGTAGAATAGGTTATAAATTTAGAAAGATGTGAGTCAAGCCTCCCCCTCTCATCTCTTTCATTGGAGATTGAAGAGGGTAGACCTTCCCCACAGGCCAAAATTGATTTTTAGTTTATGATTCTTGGAATGGATAAGTTAGGTTGTTCTAGTTCCATGGATATGTTTAGAATGTTGTGTTAGATCTCTGTTTGTAGGTTAAAGTAGATACACTTTCCAAATTCAAGTCATCTTTTCCATTGTATTTATCATTAATTTATCCATATTTATTTCATTAATAGGTAGTTTTCTTGCATGTTTAGGTATCACAGCCAAGGAGAACTTCGCCAACACCTTTAACTTCATCTCTCACCCTTCATCAACCCTCTTTTCATCAAAATAACCTTCAACCTTGGTTTCTGATTTTTCATCCCTACACCGTGAGAAAATCCTAGGGGTGAAAGACAGGTCTCCCAAGAGTTTATGAGCTTTTCCAAGGGGTGGAGAACCTTCCACTCATCTAAAACCACCTTCACTCCACCTTCCCTACCCTTGTCATGCCCATTTTTGGACTCAGATTTATCTTCGACTGTTTCCTGTAGAAATTTAGGAGTTTCCTATAACACTAAAGGAAACATGTAGCAACACCTGAAGCAGCACCAGTGGGCCCCTTCTTAAGCCCAGAAACACCATCCACATCCTCTAGACTTTCCAAAACCACCCATACACCTTCAGCCTTGTACCCATGTGTTCAATGCTTCCATAAGCCACCTTAGCACTTTTTTCTCCTAGTTGTAAAACAACATATTTACAAGCATAGTTAGGTAATGATTAGTTGCATGATTAAAATCATGATAGATAGAGCATAGAGTGAGTAGAGTGTGTTTAGCCATTTGGCCCAACAAAGTGTGATTAGGTTATTTTTCTTTATGCAATTTCAATTCAACAATTTACTTTATGCAAGATGCCTAGTTTGTTTTCATTTTTTGTCATAGCTTACTGTGTAGATTTCTTTCCTTATAGAGTAGTTAGAAGTACTTACTTTTTGTAGTGTATTTATGTACTTTCTGATAGCACCATGGATTTGAATCATTTGTAGACCCATGCCTAAATTCTGAAGTGTGATAGACTTCATCCATAAACCCTAGAAGTAGCACCCTTTTGTAAAGCTCAAAAGAGGATGACATGAGTAGAATGAATCTGTTGTGTATATAGCACTGTCACCTCCAATTTTGTATGAACCTCGGGTTGATAAAGTAAATTAGGGCATCCTCTGTGAGTTGCAGCATCCTTGGTGCAATATTAGGGCTCACCACTTTTTGGTGTCGTTGTCGGGTAGGTGTCTAGAGTATGCTTTGATTTTGTTTTAGCATAATTTTATGCTTTCCTTTTACATGTTGTTTCAAAAATATTGAAAAAATACAAAAAAAAATTCATTTTCATGCATCGTAGGAGTAGGGATACCACCTAAAACCCCCACATCACCATATAGTCACCCTTCACTCTTCTTCAGTGGTTGTGATGTTGAACACACCATAGGTGAGCGTTCTGAAAATTTTGAATAACCTATTGGAGAAGAAGAAGATCTTGTTTCACCTGAGGAACTTGCTTCGCCTATCTCAACCATGGCCGACACTAAAGGCCAAGGAGCCTTCCCCATTACAGAGGTAGATGGGGAAACTAAAATGAAAAATATTAGCCCCTCATCCCTTCCACACTTTCATGGAATTACCTTGCAAGATCCTCACACATTCATGTCTGAATTTGTTGTTGTCTGTATGACCTATGAGTATTGCTCAGATGATCAGAAGCTGAAGTTATTCCCATCTACCCTTAAGGATGCAACCTTGTGCTGGTTCATGGGTCTACCTACAAACAACATCACTACCTTGACATAGATGTAAGAGACCTTCAACAACAAGTACACAGACTACTCTATGTCCAAGGAAACTAAGGATGAGATATTCAAGATGACTCTAGGGCCCGATGAATCCATAGAAGACTATGAAAAGAAGTTTCAGTTAAAATATAAGAGTGAACTGTACTTTTGATGTTGGATCACTTAAATTAGCACTTCTTCGAGGGATCATGGAGGAGGTGATAGAAACCCGCAATATGTTATGAGGAGGATATATCTACCAACTACCTTATGAAACAATCAAAACTGTCTTTAGGAACCATTCTAGGGAAGCTAGGAAGAAAGGAAAAGTCGGAAAAAGTACAACCAATACCCCTTCCTCTTCCACCTCCATCAAACATGAGATTGGAAATATGCTGGAGGACTTCAAGAGTAACATGTTGCACACCTTTTCTTTGCAAATGGACATAATGCAGGTCAAAATTAAGAAAGAGGAAGAAGAAATAACCTAGGCTATATTTTCCCCTAAATGTACCATAAAACACCCTAGAAATGAATGTCCACTAAATGTCATAGAAGTTTTCTTAGTCTGTGAGGAGAATCATGCCACCGAAAAGTGTCCCTGCTTACCTGGACTCAAAGCTCTATATCAAGGTGGGGAAGTACGACTAGATAAACTCCATCTCATCAACTAGAGAAGGCCTCAAGGCCCTAGGTCATATAAGCAGGGTATGAGAGGTGCACCTTACTCTTACTATCACAATAATCAGAATTCACCCATGCAACATGGGCACACCCCAACTCCTCCACCTTGGTCTACACCTCCTACTTTTTCTTACAACCCTCCATATCATCCTCAGCCTTAAAACCAACCATTTCAACAATATATTCCTCAAAAACCTTAGTGGAACAATCCATCCCAAGGGCGGAGGCCTCAACATATTAAACCACCTGCTCTAATGCCTCCACCCCAACCTAAACCTCAACTTACTCATGATGATCCACCAAAGTTTCCTCATATCCCTACACAGCCCAATCCGAACCCGAACAACAGATAGATACAACAGGTTTATAGTGGAGATACATCCTATCTAGATTATGTTGTGGAGATACATGAAATTAATCTCAGGTCGGGAATAGTACTCCTAGAAAACCACCGTCCATATCCACCTATAGAGGTTGAGGAGGAAAAGGAAGAAAGTAACAATCAGATCCAACAACCTCCTTTTCTCGAGTGCCTGATCCATTCCAGTAAGACTAGCCCAGAGGAGACTAAAATTCTGGGACAGCTGAAAATTTGTGTGTAAAGATACCACTTGTCCATGCCATTAAGGATGTCCCTATTTACAATAGGTTCATCAAGGAAAAGTGATTAAAGAAACCTGGGAGAAAGAAGAAATATACCCCCACCATCAATGTAGTAGGACAACTTTCTAACTTAATGTTGGGAAGGGTGATATTTCCAAAGTACCCGAACCCTAGCAGTCCAGTTGTAGATGTGAACATAAATGGTGTGATAGTCCCCAATACTTTGATTGATCTCGGGGCTGCCATCAATGTCATGACCAAGGATACTATGTTGAAAATCAACCTCCAAGGGACTTTTATGAAAACCACAACAGTTTTGCAACTTGCATATCGGTCCACATTAACTCCAGAAGGAATTTTTGAGGATGTTATGGTTTCAATTGAATCTTGGAAGTATCCTACATATTTCCTAGTTCTATAGCTAAAAAACAAGTTTAATGGATATCCTCTCATCTTAGGGAGACCTTGGTTAGCCACCATTGATTCTTATATCAATTTTTAGGCCAAAAACATGACTATTAAGAATGTGCCCTTGTCTAAACAACTAGTATTATATCCTCTATAGAAACCTTCCATTGATCATGATCTACCTATATGGTTGGAGGGTGAAGAATATGAGGTATATAAGACTACCCCCATTTGTACCATAGATGTTGTTCTTAGAGGGGGAAAGATTGATGAATATGAACTCATCGACCATGTCATTCAAAACCAATCCCCCACAAACAATCCGCTTGAAAACCTAGTCAAAGAATCTGAAAGGAAACCTTGGATGGAATTGCACTTGGTAGATTCAACCTCCGGAACCACCAAGGATGTATAGTTTGGCCCATCGAGATCTCTCAAAATCAAATCAAACCTCTCATATGAAGAAGAAAGGTGGCTATGCCAGCGTCTAAAAGAAAACCTAGATTCATTTTCTTGGGATTACAAGGACATGAAAGGGGTGCATCCTTCAGTATGCAAAAATCATATTTACATTAAGGAAGGATGCAAGCCTGTGCAACAACCTCAAAGAAGGATGAACCCAAATCTAAAGGACATAGTCAAGGAAGAACTACAGAAACTGTTGGATGCAAGTTTCGTTTATCCTATATCAGAAAGTGAGTGGGTATCTCCTCTTGTCCTAGTCCCGAAGAAGAATGGAAAATGGATAATCTGTGTTGATTATCAGGAACTTAACAAAGCCACCAAGAAGGACGATTTCCCTTTTCCCTTTAGAGACCAAGTCCTGGATGGCCTTGCAAGAAATAAGTTCTTTTCCTTCCTAGATGGGTTTAGTGGGTATAACCAGATCCAAATTAGCCTTGAAGACCAGGACGAGGCTACTTTCACCTGCCCTTGGGGTAAATTCTCTTACAGAGTCCTACCCTTTAGGTTTTGAAATGCCTCAACTACCTGCCAAAGATTTGTCTTGAGCATTTTCTCTCAGCTACTCCATGACTCAGTTGAAATCTACATGGATGATTTCACACCCTATGGGGATGATTTCCAGCAAGCTCTCTCCAATTTGGGAAAATTTCTTAGAAGGTGCTTTGATATGCATCTCTCCCTGAGTCCATAAAAGTGTGAATCCCTGGAAAGAGTAGGAGTTTTATTGGGAAAATAAATCTCCCAAACAAGAATACAGGTGGACTCGAGAAAAATCACTATTATCAAAAGTGTACCTTCTCCTCAAAAGAAGAGAGATGTGAGGAGCTTCTTAGGGCTAGATAAACATTATAGAAGATTCATCAAATATTTCAGTAATATGGCTTTGCCC
Organism: Pinus albicaulis; assembly: GCA_034641835.2. NCBI lineage: Eukaryota > Viridiplantae > Streptophyta > Pinopsida > Pinales > Pinaceae > Pinus > Pinus albicaulis. The sequence continues at coordinate 104,798,889 of CM076577.1, forward strand.
CTATTTGTTTTATTGGGTGAAGATTCTAATTTTACTTGGCCCAATCTTTGTCAAGAATATTTTGAGCTCATTAAGGGAAAGTTAATTACTGCCCCCATTCTCCAAGGTCCAAATTGGACTCTGCCTTTCCACATCCATAGAGATGGATATGAAAAAGATGTGGGGGTAGAATTAGGGTAGTTAGAAGACAAATTACCTTGTGCAATCTATTTCATCAGTAAGAACTTTTATAAGGCCAAACTCAATTATATTGTCACAGAGAAGGAGATGTTAGCCATTGTCCATGCTTTAGACAAATTTAGACATTATGTCACTAGGTATCAGGCCTTTGTACACACTGACCATGAAAAAATCAAATATCTAATGAACAAACCAGATGTTAATGCTAGGATAATTAGATGGTTATTACTATTACAGCAGTTTTACCTAACCATTATTGATAAACCTGGAAAGGAGAATGTTGTTGTAGATTTCTTATCCAGGTTATCTCTATCTGTAGATGAAGAAGGAATGGTGGATGACCAATTGCCAGATGAACATATATTTTCTATATCAACACTCTCCCCATGGTTTTCTAACATAGCTAACTCCTTGGTTGCTAGAAATTTCCCTCCTAATCTCTCATTCAAGGAGAAAAGAAAGATCATCAGAAAAAGCACCCCTTTCACATGGATTGGGTTGAATTTCTTCAAGCTAGGCCATGACCAAATTCTCAGAAGATGTGTGAGGGAGTAAGAATTTTTTGATATCCTCTCTACATGTCACAATAGCCCTTGTCATGGAAAATACCAGGCACTACTTGCTACGACCGTATTTACAGCATATTCAAAACTTTTACTTTTTCATGCTCTAAAACCCATACGCTACTTTGTTGAAGCCAACTAGCGTATGTACGCAGATATCCTTCATAAAACTCGCGTATACACAGAGAACTAATTATGTCATTAATTCTTCACTTAAACCATTCCATCATTTAATCATCAGATATTCAATAAGCAGTAAACATGTGCAGTAAGAACAGAATAAACCATCACACAAGCATCACACATGAACACCAGGATTTTTTAGGTGGAAACCCAAGTCGAGAAACCACCCTATCATAGTTTGCTCAGCCTTCAATATTTTATTATAGAGAAAACATTGAGCAACATACAAAATAAGCAGACGACCAAAGACGAATATCCACCTCGATCGCTATCATATATGTGGAGCTCAAACCCCCCCACTCAAGCGACCAGCCCTTCCTAGAAGGAGCCACGACCGACTCGCTACCAACCTCTTCCGGAAGGGAGCCACGACCCCCGATCTCGCTACTGCCCCCACCTCGAAGGGAGCTACCTTCAATCGAAGGCTACAACCTTCAGCACCACCTTGGACCACGTTTCATCAATTTTCACACTGGATCCAACAACTTCAATAGAACAACACTTGCAGGCCACATTTCATCATATTTTCAAACTGGACACTTTCCATTCTTTTAAGCACAAGCACACATCACCAACAGATACTTATCAACACAGATCAGATAGCAGAAACATAACAGAACAGATCAGATATTTCATACCCCTTACTTCAGCAAACCCTAGTTTGCATACGCGCTTTCCCTTTACTGATGTCGCGTATATACGCGCTTCCGTCCACACAAACCAGTGTATACCTTTGTGTATATTTCATTGCACATACGCGCTTTATCTTCAGCGAAGCCGCGTATATACGCGCTTCTTCTGCAGCGAAGTAGCGTATAGATATTCAATCATTATAGAGCAGCATACTTCTTTAGATCAGATGTTCAGTTCAGATTTACCCTTCATCAGCATATGATCAGCTTCACCCAGATCTAAGTCTTCCATGCGTATCTATAGATACAAGAGCATTTCGTATCTAGATCCTCTTCATCATTAACTATACATTCGTATTTATTTTCAAGGTAATTCCTTCTATTCGCATTCATTTCGTAGTGAAGTATTCATTCGGTTTCGGTATATCTGCACCTCCACACTCATGATTTTAAAATAATGAATTTCTTTCCTTATATAGGCTTATGTCTTTTCATTACCATATGCCTTTTCATGGCCATAACACAAAACAATACCATGAGCCCAAAACCACTGGACGGGGCTTATTAGGCGATCATTACCCAATACAATGGGCTGGTCACCATGGTGGTTACCCTTGGATTTGCACTTTTGAGCGCTTTAGCCCATACGCGACTTGGCACGTTCTTTTCCGCGTGCATACGCGACTTCCCCTAGGCCAATCCGCGTATACCTAGAGACATACTCTTTTTCATCATAGAATCTAGCACATGCTGAAGTCCTTTCTTCATTGCCTTCTGTACTCACTGTAGATACATCAGATTTCCTTCATCAAGAACATATTCTATCAAGCAAAACTTCATCAAGTAAGTTGTCATCATCTTTATCAGATGGGTTGCCTTTCAAGGACAACACTCAGCATCATATTGTCAACAAACATTATATCACATCAGATTTACATCATTTACTAAGTCCATCAAGTCAAGCATAACTTCATCAAAGAATTTCTATCAAGGACAACATATACACAAATGTGATGTCTTCATTCTCTATTCGAAGTTGCCATCAAGGACAACATCGTACCTATTTCAACAATTCTCAATTATGCAACCACGATGGTGTTTGGATACCACAACAAATAGATACATTAAGAATATAATGACACCATGTCACTCTCCCAAATATTTGACATCATTATCTTCATTCAAACACCATGTCACTCTCCCCCTTTGACATCAAGAGCAAAGGGCGGATCAACACCAACATACTCTTCCCCTTTTCTCCTCATGTGGAAGAAGCGTTCTGCAGATCTGATATGTACTGAAGTGGCCAAGCTCCCCCTGAGTTCATGCTGAATCTGCAAACATATTTTTCAATGAAGTACATGACTCTATGAACTTCCTATCACCAAAGACTCATACTTACAACAATTATCCATCCAAGTGGATTTACATATGAGATTCAACTACCCAACCAAGTGGGTTTACAAATTTGACTCAGCTACCCAACCAAGTGGGTTTACAAAATTGACAAGTCCTTACATGACTGAATATTACAATTTTACATCATGGGTCACCACATGACCTTTTCATCAACAAATATGACTTTTCATAACCAATACCAAAAAGACCTCAAGAGAGATCATATATCAGAACCACCATAATGCCAACAATGCATTATACTCAGCAAAGCTAATGCTCCCCCTGAATCTGTGCAACCAAGCAACCTTTCTAAATGACTAAGGCTCCCCCTTAGTTTGTGCATCCTGAAAACTTTCACCAACAAATCATCAAAGCATCTTTATAAAAACATTAGAAATGGAATTATGAGAACTGGAACACCACCAGAGATACAAAACAGTATCAGAGATACCAAACAGCACTGCAGCTGTGCTGAAGAGAGCTGACTTCAACCAAAAAATGCCAGCAATCATACATACGCGGTTTTCTGTGCAGGAACTCGCGTATATATGCGACTGTGTTTCAGGAAACCCGCGTATCCCATACCATCTTCTAAATTTCAACCAGATCTGATTCTCTGTGAGGAAAAGACAGTGTTTAGCTTCTTTCTGAGACATTTGAATGCTTCCCTGGACTACAGATAGATAGAACAGTGTAGTTGTGTCTTCAAGCGTCATCCAATGGTGGTAGCATAAGCGCATTAGTAACCAAGTCTTCATATTTCGTGCAGCATCAATACATTCTTTCCAAGAGAGATTATCATACCAGAACAACATCTTCAAATATGTGTCAAGCAATCATTCATGTGGTCCAACATCATCAAGATCTTCAAGAGTTAACATGAAGAAACATATGTAGGCAATATATCACAACCATAGTAACAAACTCTCCATGATTCATTCTTATTTATGAATCATAATAGTTCCAAGTCATCCATGTATGAACACAAAAGATACTTTTCAGTGAATAGGGATCAACATCTCATCATAATAAACCATGTACCAAGTCATCATCATTTAAGCATGAGTAATAACCAAGAATAAGCAGTCATATTGCAATCATGCAATCATTAATATTCAACCTGCTGCTCCCCCTGGACCAGTGCTCCTTTCTAACTTGTGCAACCAGAACACGTTCATCAGCAAGTCATCAGCAACAATGGGCTGCCCTTATCTCCGAAATTATAAGACTTTCATCTCAGCAACGAATACTCTTCATTCAACACGCAAACATGACTCATTCATAAACTTCAAGATAAGACATCAAGTATCATATCATCATCATTTAGAACTGAGAAATTAAGCTGATACAGAGTCAATAATACAGTTATTAACAGTCAGACTGATGCTCCCCCTGAACCTCTGCTCAGATCTTCAGCTATCAGATAAATTTTCTTGTCATCAATGCATACGCGGCTGTGTCAACTGGAACTCGCGTGTATACGCGACTTTGTTTCATAGAACCCGCGTATGGAAAGTGAAATATAGAAAATTTCACACCTTCATCTCCTCCTGCAAATTTACCTTCTATTCCTGTCTTTTCTTCACACCAGATGCACTGTCAGAAATACATATAACCAGAATAATCAAATCAACCATGAGAGACATCATGCATTGCTCCCCCTGTGACGATACATTACTAGATCTAATAATGTATCCCACATCATTCCTGCAGTCAATAAGAAAAGTCAGCTTCAGAAGCGGATGACTGCAGTAGGGTCATAATTCCCTACGTTTCTGATTGGTCCTCCATCTTGAATTGAGTGTTTTCTTCAAGAAAATCAGTGTCTTCTAGAGCATCCACAAAATTATCCTTTTCTTCTCTAGATTGATTCTTATTCCATCCCTCCATCTTTTTCCAGATTTGTTTAAACTTATTTGTGTGCTGGAAGTTATCCAATTTCTCATATTTGTTCAACCTGCATTCCTTTTCTACATGTCCATACTTGTTACAAGAATAACATCTCATGTTTCCAGAAAAATAAGCATAAGAATCATAATGAGTATTTCTAATCTTCCTCCTTTTACAATCAGCTGCTTTATGTCCATACTTGTTACATGAGAAACAATATCCCCTGAAGAAACCAGAGTACCTTTCTATGTAGGATTTGTTTGTTTGTGGCTGAAATGATCTACTCCTGCAATTTGCTGCAACATGCCCATAATTATGACATTTAAAACATTCAACGTTCTTGAATGAATTCCTTTGAGAATTCATGATTGTTGGTTGATCTTTTGTCTCTTTCAACACTTCTGGTTTTGCATTGACATCCTCTGAATTTTTGGCACTTCTTTGTGAGCTAGATTCTCCTTTAACAGTTTCATGGAAACCAAGACCATGTTTGATAGCAGGAGACCTTTGATTACACAGAATATTGTCCAAGATATTAGTACTATCTTGAAATCTCAAAAGTTTAACCTTTTCTTCTAATTTACCTTTGAGAATGTTTGCCTCAACCTCCAAGGCTTGACATTGCTTTGTCATGCTTTCTTCTTTCCTTCTTCCATCTTCTACTTGATATTTCAGATTTAGAATCTCTTCTTTCAACCAATTTTCGTTTTCTTCACATGTTTGTTCCAGCTCTTCATTCTTCTTCTTTGATTTTTCCAGATCTTCTTTGAGAGAGATGATTTCTTCTTCAAGGCCTTCCTTTTCAAATGACAGAGGTTCTTCATTCTTCTTATCTGATGCTTCAAGATCTGTTTGCAGAGAGATGATTGCAGCTTCAAGTCCTTCATTCTTCTTGCTTAATTTTTCAAGATCAGCTTCTAGTTCTTTGATTCGATTGGATGCATAAGTATGAAACCTTTGATACTTGTCCACCTGCCCATTCAGCATTTCTATTTGATCTTTCATTTGAGAGATCATCTCTTTGTAAATGGAATCTTTCTTATCAAATTACTTTTGTTGTTCTTCAAATTTGATCTTGATAGCTTCTTCTAGATCCACAACTTTACTTTCGCTATCTTTACTATTGTTTGCACAAAGAAGAGTATTACAAGTGGCCTTCTTCTTTTCCTTCTTTGCCATGAGTATTTGTAGAGCTTCGTCAGAAACTTCTGGATCCATACTGTCACTTTCACTATCATAATATTTGCACATGCAGTTAAGTAAGAGACAAGAACAATGATTAATACCTGGTTCATCTTCTTCAATTTTTTCTATACATGATTTCTGAGAGATCTCCTTGTTCCGAGTAGGCTTCTTCTTGTGCTTCTTTGCCATGAGCACTTTCAGATCTTGGTCAGAATCTTCTTCATCTTCACTGGACACTTCATCATCATCTTCTTTTGCATAATAACTCTTTCTCTTTTCAAATTGTTTCCCTTTACCATTTTTTTCTCTATTAGGACATTTAGCATCATAGTGACCAACTTTTCCACACTCAAAACATTTGAAGGGAAGCTTACCTTTGAATCTTCCAGTACCTAGTTGGAGCTTTCTCACGAAATTCGCTTCTTCTTCATCGGATATATAGCTGGATTCTTTGACAACTTCCTTTTCCTTTCCTTTTGTAGATGCCTTAAAAGCAGTTTCTCTTATTTGAGAAGGACCTCCTTGTCTCATTTCAAAAGCAGTCAGAGTACCATGTAATTGAACAATAGTAAGCGTTTGCAGATCTTGCCTTTCTTCAATAGCTGAAACTTTAGAGTCAAATTTTGAAGTCAAGGATCTTAAGACCTTTTCCACCAGAGTAGTATCAGTTATGGTTTCACCCAAATTTCTCATTCTATTTACAATATCATCCAGATGAAGAAAGAAACTGGCAACACTCTCATCACTATGCATCTTCAAATTTTCATATTCAATCCTAAGAGATTGGAGTTTTGCACTTTTTACCTTTGTGTCTCCTTCATAGCTTAGAATGATTTTGTCCCATATTTCTTTTGCTGAATGTATCTGCATCACTTTAGCAAATTATGATTCAGACATGCTTCCTAATAAGACATTCACTGCTTTGGCATTGATTTCATACTTCTTCCTTTCAGCTGCATCAGTAGGAATACTTGCTGGGTATTGATAACCTTATTCAACGATTGCCCATACATCTGCACCAAGACTTTGCAGATATGATTTTGTTCATACCTTCCAGAATATCAGATTGCTTCCATTGAATAGAGGCGGCTTTATAGACATCACTCCTTCTTGACTTCCCATTGCGACGGATATCCTTCAAGCGATCAAGCTTCAGCAGAAGGACCACGCTCTGATACCAATTGTTGGGAAAAATACTGAGAGGGGGGGGGGTGAATCAGTATTTATAGCATATTCAAAACTTTTACTTTTTCATGCTCTAAAACCCATACGCTACTTTGCTGAAGCCAACTAGCGTATGTACGCAGATATCCTTCATAAAACTCGCGTATACACAGAGAACTAATTATGTCATTAATTCTTCACTTAAACCATTCCATCATTTAATCATCAGATATTCAATAAGCAGTAAACATGTGCAGTAAGAACAGAATAAACCATCACACAAGCATCACACATGAACACCAGGATTTTTAGGTGGAAACCCAAGTCAGGAGAAAACCACCGCTGCAGTTGCTCAGCCTTCAATATTTTATTATAGAGAAAACATCTTACAACATATGTGCTAGCACAGACTTGACCAGCACGCAGGCACCCACCTGCGCTCGTTTACCAGCCTCTCCTGGAAGGGAGCTCCAACCCCCTGACTCGTTTACCAGCCTCTCCTGGAAGGGAGCTACGACCCCCTGACTCGTTTACCAGCCTCTCCTGGAAGGGAGCTACGACCCCCCCATCTCGTTTACCAGCCTCACCTGGAAGGGAGCTACAACCCCCTGACTGAAGGCTAAAACCTTCAGCACCACCTTGGACCACGTTTCATCAATTTTCACACTGGATCCAACAACTTCAATAGAACAACACTTGCAGGCCACATTTCATCATATTTTCAAACTGGACCCTTTCCATTCTTTTAAGCACAAGCACACATCACCAACAGATACTTATCAACACATATCAGATAGCAGAAACATAACAGAACAGATCAGATATTTCATACCCCTTACTTCATAAAACCCTAGTTTGCATACGCGCTTTCCCTTTACTGATGTCGCGTATATACGCGCTTCCGTCCACACAAACCAGCGTATACCTCTGTGTATATTTCATTACGCATACGCGCTTTATCTTCAGCGAAGCCACGTATATACGCGCTTCTTCTGCGGCGAAGTAGCGTATAGATCTTCAATCATTATAGAGCAGCATACTTCTTTAGATCAGATGTTCAGTTCAGATTTACCCTTTCACTTCAGACAGATGATCGCCTCAATTCAGATCTAAGTCTTCCATAAGCAGATCTAGTAGATACAAGAGCATTTAGGATCTGATCCCTTCTTCATCATTGGTGCATCATACATTGGTTATCTTCAAGTGTAACCCTTTCCATTCGAATCACAACGGTGAAGTATTCATTCAAGCTCGGACATCTGCACCCACCTCCATGATTTGCACAATGAATTTCTTCTCCTTATATAGGTTTATCCTTTTTGATACCATGAGCCCCTTTTTCAATGCCATAGACAACATTTTATGAGCCCAAAAAAACCTGGACGGGGTCAATTAGGTGGATCATTACCCAATACAATGGGTCAATACCATGGTGGTTACCCTTGGTTTTGCACTTTTTGAGCGCTTTAGCCCATACGCGACTTGGCACGTTATTTTCCGCGTGCATACGCGACTTCCCTTAGACAGATCCGCGTATACATAGAGATATACTCTTTTTATCATAGATTTAGCACATGCTGACTTCTTTTCTTCACTGCCTTCTGTACACATTGTAGATACATCATATTTAGCTCATCAGGAACATATTCTATCAAGCACAACTTCATCAATTAAGTTGTCATCATCTTCATCAAGTGAGTTGCTATCCAAGGACAACACTCAACCTCATATTGTCAACAAACATCATATCACATCAGATTTACATCATTTACCAAGTCCATTAAGTCAAGAATAACTTCATCAGGTGAATTGCCATCAAGGACAACACATGTCAACAGTCGCATGTCTTCATCTTCATTCAGTGGGTTTCCATCAAGGACAACACTCTACATCATATTTCCAACACTTGTGGGGTCCACTTTACTGAAAAAAGGACTACCTTCAAAGTTTTGCAGGCATGATACTATTGGCCTACCCTTCACTAGGATTCCAGAAGATACACTAGGAGGTGCGACCAGTGCTAAAGGATGGGGAAACCTACACAAAGGGATGATATGCATTTGCACCCTCAGGTGGCTCTTGAGCCATTTGAAAAATGGGGCATGGAATTCATTGGACCTATTGATCCACCATCTGGACATAAAAATTATATCATAGTCTGCACTAAATACCCGACAAAGTGGGCTGAAACAAAGGTTGTCAAGGTAGAAACCGAGGATAAAGTAGCAAAATTTCTGAGGGAGAATGTGTTTTACAAATTTGGAAACCCCAAAGAAGTAGTCATTGATCAGGGGGCACAATTCACATCTCATCTCATTGAGAATATTCTGAGGCACAAGATAAAACATAAGACTTCTATTGCATACCAACCTCAAGCGAATTTCCAAGTGGAAGTGACCAAAATATCCTTGGAGAGTATCCTTACCAAGGTTGTGAGCAAAAACATGAAAAATTGGGTGGATACATCTGTTGTGGTGTGTTTGGTGCACGAATGTACGAAATCACACCAGTTTAAGGGGTGTGGTTTACCCCTTTAAACTATTGGTAATAGGCAGAAAGAAGTAGAGTTAATGATCATACTACATATAAAAAATAAGCATGCAAATTTAATCTAAAAACTAAAATAAAACTAAACATAAATAAACAGAAGCTCTAACGAGTCAAACAACACAATAATGCAAACGGTGGCTCTAGGTCCCTCTTATTGAGCATTGGTAGAAAGGGGAAGAATACTTAACCCTCTTGCTAAATGGACCCTAGACAATGGTTATAGGTCCCAATGCAAGGAAATTGTTCATTCCAAGCCTCACCTTGGTGCAGTCTCCCTCTCTCCCTACTGTGTGGACTGAGCTTGTTGGATGGCCAACAAGTGATTCCCTTCTATTTGGAGCTCTCGGTCACACACTGCTGGTATTTCTTGGGCAATTCTGGCCAGCATAACAATGTGATCACCAATTCTTTATCTCATGGTGGCTTTATATAGAGGATTTCAAATCCTCCTTCCCTCCCTTGGTAAATTGTGGATGGTGACCCAAGGGAGAGGTATGATTCCTTTGTGTGCTCCAAATATTCCATTGTGTGCTCACATAGTGTCTAAGGAGGCATTGATGGCTGTCCATAGGCGACTTCAAGTAAGGAGTAACTTGCCCTTTGCTTTATGTGGTCCCAGATAGTGACATTTCGCCACTATTAGGAATGCATGCTTATTGGGCCAAAAGGCACGTAGAAGGCGCTCTTATCGAAGGATAATGCGCGCAATCAACATTTAAAACTAGTTCAAATTTGATTTCTTTTAAACCTTTCAGATTTTTAAATAATTTTCGGATCCTGTAATGTCTTCCATCCCTGTAAATCCTTTGGCTTGACATTAATTAATGTCATCTTCTGTTGTACGATTTTCTAGTGTTAACAATATAGGTAGAAGCCACTTGGGCCTACAACACTACTTGGAAAACAACAACAGGATTCACTCCTTATGAATTGGTCTATGAAAAGAAAGCTCTACTTTCAGTTGAATTTGAATTCAACGCCTTAAAGATGGAAGATGAGTTAGACCTAGATATATCAAATGCCCAAAAATAGAGGTTGTTGCAATTAAATGGATTGGATGAGTTTAGGATGCAAGAACTCCTTCACACATAAGTAATCCAACTACAAAGGAAGGTATGGAATGACAAGAACATTAAGGAAAATACCTTTCAAGAAGGAGATTGGGTGTTGTTGTATGAATCAAGGTTTAATGATTTCAAAGGCAGACTAATGACAAGATGGTTGGGACCCTACAAAGTGGAAAAATTTTATGATAATGGCACAGTTTATATCAGAACCATAGATGAGGAAATAATTCCACTACTTTTTAATGGTTACAAGCTTAAGGTTTACAAGAAGCCCCTGTCTAGAAATTTATAAATTCCATAAATAGGGAGGTGTATGTCATGGGAAACTCCATAGTTTTGAGCGTCTCCTAGAAAAAAAATAAAAAAAATAAAAAAAAATAAAGAGGCATGGGTGAAAACCTTTCTGAGGCACCCTAAGCCAACTCTAGGGCTGAAAACCTCCATGAGGCAGTCCCAGAGCAAGAAAAATAAATAAAACAAAAATCAGAGAATAAAAGATCCTTGGGTGAAAACCTCTCTGAGTCACCCAAGGCAGGCCTCTGGGTGGAAAAAATTTGTGGATGTAGCGCACTCGCCTTCAAAGGAGAAATTTATCTTCATTTTATCTTCTACTCTACTTGCACACTCCATAAGCCAATGCATAATGTATCCCTTCATCAATTTCACCCATTAGGTAGGAAACAATTTCATTTTTTTTCCTTAACTGTAATTGCTACAGGCAAATCAGACAACTACAGGATTCCTATAGCACTACAGGAAACACTCGTAAATTCTACGGGAAAATTATTCATGAAGTAAAAAACCCTCTCAAGGATTTCTGAACTTCAATAATGGTGTGATAATTCATGTTTTTCCTATACCTACCATTCCGAGCCCTTATTTCCCTCCATGCACAAGGATTCCCTATCTAAAATCTATGTTGCACCATTAGCAACTAAATCATTGTAAAATTGGCATGGGACCCCTTTCACTTGCCTCTCCTCCACTCCATTCATTTCATGACTTACTCCATACCCTCCATGAACCATCTCCTTCCATTTATGAGAAAACTAAAATAAGAAGAGGCAAGAAACATACTGCTACAGGTATCCGAAAGTTTCATGTAGAAAATATGTGTGTGGCACAACAAGGCCAAAATATGAAGGAAATATGACGAGGATGACGCCAGAATACCACCAAAAACTCCAAAAGGGCAAGCACACCAACCATGGCACCTAAATACCTCCATGCAACAACTACTGTTAGACCCCTTTATTTCACAGTATCACTAGGTGACTGATTATTGCTTAGATTTTGTCATGAATGAAAATGATATTCCATGGTTGTCATTTGTTTTCAGGAAATAAGGAATAAAGTGTTCTTGATAAGGTGTGATGGTGATAAAACTTCATTTCCACCCTCATTCCATTCCATTCATCCTCTATGCCCCTCATTTCCTCCATATTCCAAAGTTCTACACCTTATTTCCTTCAAACCCCTTTTTCAACTATTAACACCCAAATTTTATAGTTAAAAAATGAGAAACATTAGAATCAAAGGAATCAAAGGCAACAGAGAAGCAATTAAGGCAGAAAAACAACAAGGGAAAAGTCTTGAATGAGATTCGATCAAGTCTTGCAAGTGTTCGGGTTGAGTCGCGAACGCTAAGGCAGGTCAAGTCGTGAAAGTAGGGAAAGTATTCTACGAAAAACTAAGAAATGACCGTGCGTAACCAAAGAAACAAGGCTAGAAAACCACATTAAGAGAGTAGTAAGGATTGCGGGGTCTAAGAAATGTTTAACGAAGGAGATTCAAAATGAAACCACAGATTGCAAGTTTTTCAGGAAGGGCACAAGGGTAAATGTTAAATTCAGTGAAATGCGATTTGTGATGAGGTGGGACCCATTCACCCGTGGCACAAAAATAAGCCTTGCATGTTGCTCGCACTTTGCAGCCCACAAGTTTTTAACCTTACCTCTTAAGACTTACGCCAAATCTTGTTTTTCTGCTGATGCGATGAAGTGGGACCCGCCATACCTTACCACATTATCGAAATCGTCATACCTTACCTTTTTCGCCTTTTGTTGCTATATATTTCTACTTTACCTTTTCACCATGATATCATTGTTTTACCTTTCGCTTTCCCAATTTGCCCGATTGCGATTAGATTGGGGCCATCCCTCCACGTTACCCTTTCTCCCCACCATCCATCGCATATCGACAAAGATAATATTTTGCATCGCAACAAAACCTTAAAATCTGCGATCACCGATTTGCAATATATCACATCACATATCTATTAACTTACCTTTGAAACACCCACAATGTATTTGGTTTAATATGCGGTGGTTGGCCCCACCACAGCAGCTCCGCCCCCGACTTCACAACCATCTGAACTACATTGAAGCACATATCATATGAAACATCATAAAATTTACCTTACCGCATAAGCTTTTTGACTTGCGATTTTAATATAGGTGGGTCCCTCCCCCTGCACTTTGCAAGTTTTATATTTTAACCCCCGCTGCTTATAACAAAAATCTAAGATCTGTGATTTGCGATGTAGTCAGTCCCACTTTCCCCTGCCATGTCACTTACCTTCTCCCCGCACTTCGCACTTCGTGCCTTTTAGATTTTGGCTCCATGCTTATAACTAAAACTTAAGAGTTGCAATCTACAGGCTACGGTCTGGTCCCAACTTCCCTCCATGTCACCTCCCACTTCGCATCACATCGCCGATTACATTATTCATAACTTAAACTATAAATATTGCGAAGTGCGTGGATGCGATGCTGCTTCAGAACTAAAATCTAAACATTTTCAGGCTCGGGTATATGAGTGTTTACGCTATTTTGTTTAGAAAAAGGGTTAAAACACGACAAACAAGGATTCAAGTAGAAAATAAACACCACAGGTTGAGTTGATAAACAAAGAGAATTGATGCAGAATTGTTATGTTTTAATGGAAGAAATGGAAAAGGCAGCAAAGCACATTAGCACAGTTACTAATCGATTCAAAGTGGGTAGCCCTGCACCATATTTAATTACCCAACGCCGATATTTTGAAAAGTAGGGCCACATGTCAGATCCATCATTCGTTGCCTCTTCAGGATCATCACATACCACCTTCGAGCCTACTTTTGATTTGCGAAGAGCCGCCTGAGTTTTTCATTCTTGAGGAGTTACCAAAATTAATTCTATAGGAACTGTTTGTCAGAGATTTTCTTTGTTCAGTCCTTGCATGTCCATACCTGTTTAATTTTCAGTTGCTTGTAATAAATAAAGTTTTCCAAAGTATATTAAGGCAACCGACTCAAGTTTTAGTTAAATACTGCTTGAATTTTAATAATCAGGGGTTGGATATTGTTAGCCCCTGCATTGTAAGAACTACTATATTAGAGCACTGCAATTTTGGAGCTATACATCAATAATCAAAGAACGTTTTCAGGATTCTTGAGATGTATTAAAATGGTGATGTGTTAATTCTTTGTTTTAAATGTTTCTGTTGTCTTCTCTATTGTGCATCTGTTCATCTAATTTTAAATCAGAAATTTTAGATTAATATTTTCTCTCGGAGCACCTCAATTCTATCTTCATTTAAAATATTAATGTTTTCTGCCGAATTATGATTAAAGAATTATTAACTACTCTTTAGTAACTACTGAACCTTACTATTTATTTCACCTCATAATTCATACATCTCTTAATGTCCATTTAACACAGTTAGCTTTCCCTATGATGCTCTTGATGTTGATGTGCCATTCCAACCTTTTGGATCCATAGCCTAATGGATTAGTCCCTCTAGCCCTATCTTTTCAACCGCACCATCAATTAGACAAACAACCCCCAATCACTATAAATAGCCTAATATCAGCACTTATAATCATCAAGTTAAATCATAAAAGCAAAGAGAGCACTCTCTGAGTCTAGGAAGGCTAGGTCCTGGACTCCAAAGTAATTTGATGTTGTCCTCTGTCATTTTTTCTTGCTAATATTACAAATTACGAAGTGACAACATAATGGCGACCATATTGGGGAATTATTGAAAAGATTATCATTCATGAGAACTCAAAAACCCCAATCAAATTACTATGTGATTTAAGTATTTTCTACAGATTGTTTTTTTGTAAAAATATTCAACCTATTTGTGCTTTGGGTCTAAATTCCGGCTTCTCGAATAATGTTTACCAAATCCCATATTGACCCAAATCCACCTGCAATAGTTGAAAATCCAAAGAAAATTCTAAGAAAAAATCCCATATTTGAGAATCCAACTATTAGCAAGCCTCTTCAAAAATCAAGTTCCCTCCCTGAAAACCTTGCAACCTTGCAGGATATCCAATTTGACTTACACTTTGAGAAAAGCTTGTTTAGGACCAAATCTCGGAATTGGATAGCCCAGACAGTTTTTGACCCATCCATCTTATAGCCGAGTCCTATTAGGGAAGCCTCCACCTCAAATAAAACTAACTTTCAGATTCTCCAACACTTTGAATCCCTTCAAGGTCTGGTAACAGAGCTCACCTCAACTATTGATTATGCTGATCTAAAGCAGTTTGTGGAATTATCTTCTCTGACTACAGCAACTCCTTTTGTTATTTCCAAGTTTTCTCATCCTCATCCAAATTACTCAAGTGTATCTATAAATCCTACCATGTGAGGTACCTATAGTACTAGTATAGTCCCTTATTGTTGTTAGTGTAACCCCATTATTGTTATTATTGTACCCTGTAACCCCCATATTGTTATTATTGTGCCCTTAAATTATTATTGTTAGGTCGGCTAGGATTACATTCTCGCCCCATGGACTTCTATATATAGAAATGAGGTTTTTTAATTTGTATCATTCAAGAATCATTCATTTATGTAATGTATTGGAAGTTTCCCCCTAAAAGTGGTTGATTTCTAAGGCATTGATCTCTCTTTTCTTCTATTTTTGGAGCTGGTTTCACAACATTTGGTATCAAAGCATTGAGGACAACACTTTTTTGGAGGAGAGGGGCATGTGAGGTCCCTATATTACTAGTATAGTCCCTTATTGTTGTTAGTGTAACCCCCTTATTGTTATTATTGTACCCTTGTAACCCCCATTTTGTTATTATTGTGCCCTTAAATTATTATTGTTAGGTTAGCTAGGATTACATTGTGGCCCCTTGGACTCCTATATATAGAAAGGATGTTTTGTAATTTGTATAATTCAAGAATAATTCATTTATGTAATGTATTGTAGGTTGAACCCTCGAAGTGGCTGATTTATAAGGCGTTGATCTCTCTTTTCTTCTATTTTTTGAGCTGGTTTCACAACATACCATTTCCTTGAACTTTTCCCACCAGAGTGCCCAAACCTCCACTCATACACCCACTATCCACCTTCCTCCATTTAACCCTCCACCTCCCTTTGTCAACCCTCCTCTTATTAATCCTCCTTGGGTTCCCCCACCACCAATCATGGTAGCCTGGTATGCTCCATTAGTGCTACCACAACCTATGGTTCCTATTCCACATGATTATCAATCCAAAATCCCACATTTTGATGGAACTGGTCCTGAAACTGCTCAACAAGATGTGGACAAAATGAATGATGCTTTTGACTTCCAAGAGATAGAGTATGAAATTATCCAAATGAGAATGTTTGTTAAAAGTTTAGGGGGAGAAGTAAAAAAATGGTTCAAGGGATTGATCCCTAATAGTGTCCATGACCTTCCTTCCCATCACCAGCTATTCATAAATAAATGGGAAGTTAAGAAAAATTATCTCCAAATCTTGTCAGAATATGAAAACATCAAGAGAAATTTTGGAGAGAGTGTCCAAGATTACTGTACCAGGTTCAACGGTGTATACAACACACTCCCTCCTCACATGAAACCCCCACAAGGTCTATCCCTAATGAAATTTTCAGATGGTTTTGACCCAAAGATGGCTTATCAACTAAGAGAAAAAGATCCATCTACATTGGAAGAGATGTATATGGGTGCAGTAAGTGTGGAAGCAAATCTGATTTCCAAAAGGGATAGAATGAGAAATGATAAGAGAGTCACTATTAGGGAAGAGCCTACAACCTCCACATCTGATGCTAATATTGATAGCCTGGTGAGAACCATGGAGAGAATGATGGAGATGATTAACTTGAATGAGAGAGTTGTCCCTAGGGAAAATCAACCAGCTACTCAAAATGGAAACCAAAACATTAGAAGAAAACCCCCTCAAATAATACAGAGAGAACATAGAGGACCTGACCAACAAATTAGGCCTCCATTCCAAGAAAATTATGCTGATGAAGATGAGGGGGCGGCTGAAGAACTAGAAGAAAGTCAAATTAAACTGATGGGAATTAATAATGAAGATATTTTTTTCCTCACCGAAGTAGAACAAGATTTATTTTATTTGACTCAAACTGAAGTAGAATTTGAAGAGTCTGAAGATTATAAACAAGGATTCAAGAATGACATCATGGAGGTGCATAGACAATATAACCTCTGAAGCAAGAAAAAATTCAGATATGCCCAAGAGAAATAATTCTATAAACTCTGCTACAAAGGCCCCTGAAGCTGATCCCAAGAAAACAACAGAGAGTTGAAATAAAATTACCAAAATAGCTGGGAATAATGATCTAGAAAGAAGCACTATTAAACTAGTGGACAGACCTAGAAAAATTGTTCCAGATAATGCCCCTAAGCCATGTCAACAATCTAAAGTTGCTACAAAAAGAGTGCCTAAGAAGACTTATTCAAATCTTCCAAAGACACAGACACCATTCAACATTGAGAATGAAATTTCCAAAATAAAAATCTTTGTCCCTCTCACTGAATTGGTGAACTAGGATGTATATAGGTACCAAGTCCTAAAAGCACTGAACATAGGAGAAATTACTGATAATGTCAATCTAAATGATGATAAACTTGAACTTTTGTTTGGGCCAAAAGTAGAGGTTAGATTCTAGGAGGGAGGTGTTCCCCCATTTTATCTCAGTTTGAATGTTCATGATAAAATCCTCCATAATGCCATGATTGAATCAGGTGCATCTCATAATCTCATACCAAAGGAAATTATGGAGAAACTTGGCCTGGAGATAACTAGACCCTAAAAAGACCTGTACTCATTTGACTCTACCAAAGTTACATGTCTAGGCCTCATTACAGATCTTTGTATTACTTTAGCCCAGATACCATCCAAGAGTCTAGTGATGGATATAGTCATGGCTGACATCCCTCCTAAATATGGTATTATTTTATAACACTCATGGGGAGCCAAGCTTTCAAGCACCCTCCAAATGGATATGACTTATGCCACCATGCCAGGTTTTGGCCAATAAAGGAGATTCTATAGGGAGACTCTAATGAAATACATGGTGAGTAGTCAAGAAAAGCCTGATAGCTACCCTCTATACTCTATCCATTCTGACATCAATTCAGCTATTCTTTATAACGATGAAATTATTAACGAAAAAATAGCTGAAGAAGAAGAAGACCATAAGAAATAGCAATAAGACCAAATGGAAATTGTGCAACACAAGTTTGAAAATGCACCTTTTTGAAACATGAGTTTTGATGGTTCTTGTGGCAAAGCTGGATTAGGAGCAGGGGTGTGGGCGTGCAATACTGAAAATAACTACGTAGAAGGGAATTCTTACAAGATAAACTTTCAGTGTACCAACAATATAGCATAATATGAGGCACTCCTTTTGGGTTTACAACTACTGAACAAACTAGGAGCCAAATGAATCTATGTTCATGGGGATTCTGAGCTGGTCAATAAAAAAATCATGGGAGAATATTTAGCCAAGCTTCCCAGATTGAGAGAATACAGGAATGCTGCCCTTGACATCCTGAAAACATTTGAAGAATCCAACCTTGCTGTAGTTCCAAGGAATCAAAATATACTGGCTAATGGGTTAGCATTTTCAGCCAACATTTATCAATTACCTCATCCCAACAAACAATATACAGTGTAGGTTAAAAACCATCCAACAGTTCTTGAGAATATGAGATATTGGCAAGTCTTTGGAGATTAAAAAGAAATTGATAATTGCCTGCAATCTAACGGTGAGTTTGAAGATTCCAATTTGGACCTAGGCCGTGAAGAAGATAGTTCCACTAGAGAGAAAATGTGTAGGGAGGAGCCCCCTCACAATTCTGATGTTAATTTTTCAGTAAATGAAGATGAACATAGGATAGAGATGCATGAAGATGTAGAAAAGGAAGAATTTGAAGCACTGGAATTCAGAGACAACACCTTGCCTAGAGGACTTATCCCTCTGGAGGAACTATTTTATTTCAATGATGTGGCTAGGAAACCAAAAATGGAATCTACAAAAGAAAATATATAGGAGTGAAATCTGGGCAGTGAGAAGGAGCCCAAGATGATAAAGTTATCGAATATACTGCCAACATCCATAAAGATGAAATACACTGCTTTCTTCAAAGATTTTATTGATGTGTTTTCCTGGAGTTATGAAGACCTGAAATCTTATGATACTGATACTATCCAACAAAAAATTCCAGTCAAGGAGAACTAGAAGCCTTTCAAACAAAAACAGCGCAGGGTAAATCTTGTCCAAATGCCTCTGGTTGAGAATGATATCAAGAAAATGTATGATGCCAAGATAATATTCTCAATCAGGTACTTTGAATGGGTTTCCAATATTGTACCTACGAGAAATAAGAGAGGAGAGATCAGGCTCTGCATTGATTTCAGAAATTTGAACAAGGCATCTCTTATGGACAACTACCCTTTACCAAAGATGGACCACATATTTCAAAAGGTAGTGGGATCCAAAATAATCTCTCTGCTAGATGGATTTTGAGGGTACAATGAAGTGCTGGTGCATCTAGATGATCAACACAAAACAACTTTTACTACTCCTTGGGGAAACTTCATGTATACAAAAATGTCGTTTGGATTAATAAATGTTGGTGCCACTTTTAAAAGAGAAATGTATATTTATTTTTTAGAAGAAATTGGTCTTTTCATTGTGATATATCTTGATGATATTACAGTATATTCAAAAACTTATGAAGAATATTTGGACCATTTGAGAAATCTAGAAGGTTTGGTCTATCTCTGAATCCTAATAAATAATTATTTGTTCTTGAATAAGGAAAGCTTCCGGGCCACATCATATCTGAAGAAGGGATCAAGATTGACCCTAGTAGGATTGAGGGAATACTACAAATCAATCATCCAAGAAACATCAAGGAGTTGCAATCTTTCATTGGAAAGTTAAACTTTTTGAGGAGGTTTATACCAAACCTGGAAAAACTATTAAGGAATATCACCAACATGCTCAAAAGAGATTCAGGAGTCAAATGGACCAGAGAGGCTAAACAGTCCTTTAACCTAGTAAAGCAGGCACTCACCACAACAATGGTTCTAATTAGCCCTGATTTCACCAAGGACTCCATCATTTTCTCCTTTTCATCAGTGCACATAGTTGTTTTTGTATTGCTGTAGAAAAATAAAGAGGGACAAGAGCAGCCCATAGAATTTTTCAGCCAAGCTTTAAGAGATGCACCTTTGAAGTAAAATATCATGGAAAAGAAGGATTTTGCCTTGATAAAAGCACTGAAGGATTTTAGAGTTTACATTTTGCGTTCACACATCATTTCATTTATGCCCAATACAGTTGTCAAAGACATCCTGATAGAGGATCCTGATGGAAAAAGAGACAAGTGGATTGCTATCATCTTGGAATATGATTTAGATTAGGCCCACTAAACTAATCAAGTGACAAGGATTAGCCAAATTGATGGCTGAAATTTTTTTCCAAGCACTAGATATTAACATGATTCATTCAATAGATGAACAAGAGGAGCACCTGATGACTCCACCTACTGAGGAAGCATTCCTAAATTCTCCCTAGTACGTAGATATAATATATTCTCTATTTTATTTAAATGCTACTCCTGGTTTGTCCAAAATAAAAGATAGATTCTTGAAATTGAAAGCTGTAAAAATCTACATCCTAGAAAATGTTTTGTACTGGAAATATTCTGGGGGTATATTTCTTAAATGTTTGCTTCAAGAAAATGCAGATAGGGTTATGAAATAATTCCATGAAGGTGATTGTGGAGGCCATCTCTACTGGAAAACCACTACCAACAAGATCCTTAGGGTTGCTTTCTATTGACCTACTCTCTTCCCAGATATCCACAAAATGGTAGCTACCTGTCATAAATGTCAAATTTTTGAAGGAGAAAGAATGTTGTTTCCTCTACCTTTATAGCAAATGTCTGTTGAAGCTCCTTTCCAACAATGGGGTTTAGACTTCATTGGAGAAATCCACCCTTCCTCCTCTGCCCAACATAAATGGATCCTTATTACTACAGACTATTTTACCAACTCGATAGAGGCCATTCCTTTCAGAACTTCTACTGACTTAGTGATTATTACATTCCTTGAAGCCAACATCCTGTGCAAATTTGGTTTTCCTAGGAAAATCATCACAGATAATGATGTTTCCTTTAAGTCCATGAATATGGTGGATTTTTGCCACAGATATCACATTTCTTTGGGGCATTCAACAACTTATTACCCTCAAGGTAAAGGACTAGTTGAGTCCACCAACAAGAGCCTGGTAAACATCATCAAGAATTTTCTAGAAGACAACAATAAATCCTGACATAGCAAATCGGTGCATGCATTGTGAGCTGACAGACTGAGAACTAAGAAATAAATTGGCATGTCACCATACCAGGTAGTCTATGGAATGGATGCAGTTTTCCCAACATCCTTAGGAGTGCCAGCCATGAAAATCATCCAAGAAGTATAGGCTAAAGAAAATGATGTACAAAGAAGAATAAGCCAAAGCATTCAACTACAAAATTCTAGAGAAGAGGTGTATAATAGAACTCAGGTGGTGAAAGATAATATGAAGAATATTTTTGACAAAATAAAAAAGGAAAATGATTTCAATATTGGAAATAAAGTGCTGAAATAGGATTCCAGAAGAGAAGATAAAGGAAAGCATGGAAATTTTGAAAACCTGTGGAAAGGCCCATACATTATTCATTCTTCCTTAGGAAATAATGCATTTTTCTTGCAAGAGATGGATGGAATAGAGTGGTCTGGAGGTCCTGTCAATGGTAGGATTCTAAAACATTATTTTTGCTAAAAATTCAGATTAAACTTTCATCATTGTAAATACCATAGTCCTACAATTTTCAAAAATCCATTGGACAAGGTTGAAGCCCGAAGTGAAGGCCATAAGCCTAGTCTAATAAGAAAATTAAAAAAAAAATGAAGAAAGAGATTAGTCAAAACATTGCAGAGGAGAAGTATACAAGGCTACTAGTTTTGGTGTGCTTTGTAACTGTGTACTTCCTCTTTGCAAATTTTTCATGTTATACACAAGTTTCAAATATTCAAAAGTCTTTGCCAAATAAAGATAAAAATAAATGAAAGAAGAAGAAAAGAGGGTATATAAAAAGGGAAAAATAAATCCCCACACAAAAAATAAATATTTCTGAAAGTGTTGCAAATCAAAGTTCCACTACTATTGAAAAGAGTTTTGTGCAAGCATATAGTATAAGCATGATTGTACAATTTCAAATTTTCTCCTGATAGGTTAGAAAATGAATATTTTCCAAACCATTTAATCTTGGCTTATCAGTAGATAGGTATAAAATGACATTGGTTCAACAGCCTAATCTAAACCAATAGGAGAAATAAGAGATAGGTGATAGATTAGAAATTCAAAAGAAAAAATGAGGTCAAGGTCTGCAAGTCTAAATGCACCCCAAAATGAAGAAAAATTATTAGAATTGCAGATTGGGTAGGTAGGTGTGCACATGAGCTTAGTACTCTGAGATTTTCTTCAGTTTTCAGTTTCAAGTTACTTTTCAGTTTCAGGATCAAGTGTGTTCTAGAGTTCAATTTGCAGTAAGTGTTGACTTCATCTTGAAGGTTTCATCCATATAAGTTGTAGCAGATCAGGTTGTAGGGTTGGGATCGGCCCAATGGATTAGGCCACTATTCTATGGTGTTCTTGACACCTCCTGAAGGAGTTGCAATCCACAGCTAGAGCCACTGTTAGACTCCTGTATTTCATAGTATCACCAGGTGATTGATTATGCTTAGATTTTGTCATGATTGAAAATGATATTCCATGGAAGTCGTTTATTTTCAGGAAAGAAGGAAGAAAGTGTTTCTAATAAGGTGTGATGGTGATCAAACTTCATTTATAACCTCATTCCATTCCATTCACCCTCTATGCCCTTCATTTCCTCCATATTCCAAAGTTCTACACCTTATTTCTTTCAAACCATTTTTTCAACTATTAACACCCAAATTTTATAGTTAGAAAAGGATCAACATTAGAATCAAAGGAAGAAAAGGTAGTAGAGAAGCAGTTAAGGTAGAAAAACATCAAGGGCAGAGTCTTAAACGAGATTGGATGAAGTCATGCACGTGTTTGGGTCGAGTCAAGAATGCTAAAGAAGGTCAAGTCATTAAAGCGAGGCAAGTATTCTACGAACAACTAAGAAATGATCAGGCGCAACCAAGGAAACAAGGCCGAAAAACCACAGTAAGAGAGAAGTGAGGACCATGGGATATAAGAAATGATCAAAGATGGAGATTCAAATCACAATCGAAGATTGTAAGTTTTCAAAGATGGGCGCAAGGGCAAATGTTAAAGTTAGGGAAATGCGATTTGCGATGAGGTGGGACTCGTTCACCTGTGGTGCACAAATAATCCTTACCTATTGCCTGCACTTCATAGCCAGCAGGTTTTTAACCTTATCTCTTAAGAATTATGCCAAATATTGTTTTTCTACTGATGTGATGAAGTGGTACCCGCAATACCTTACGAAATTATCGAAACCGTCATACCTTACCTTTTCCGCCTGTTTCATTATATCTTTCTACTTTACCTTTTCACTGCCATATCACTGTTTTACCTTCCGCTTTTCCTCTTTCCTGATTTCTGACTAGTGATTTCAATATAGGTGGGTCCCTCCCTCAGCACTTCGCAATTTTTAGATTTTAACCTCCGCTGCATATAAAGAAAAGCTAAGATCTATTATTTTTGATGCAGTAGGTCCCACTTTCCCCTGCCATGTCACTTACCTTCTCCCCACACTTCGCAATTTGCGTATTTTAGAGTTTTCCTCCGCGCTTATAAATAAAACTTAAGATTTGCGATCTGCAGGCCACGGTCGAGTCCCACCTCCCCTCCACATCACCTCCCACTTCACATTGCATCGCCAATTTCATTATTCATAATTGAAACTATAAATATTGCGAAGTGCGTGGATGTGATGTGGCTTCAGAACTAAAATCTAAACTTTTTCAGGTACGGGTATATGAGTTTTTAAGCTATTTTTTTTAGAAAAAGAGTTAAAACACGACAAAGAAGGATTTGAGTAGAAAATAAACACCACAGGTCGAGTCGGGCATCAAAGAGCATTCATGTAGAATTTTTATGTTTTAACGACAGAAATGGAAAAGGCAACAAAGCACATCATCACAGTCACTAATCGATTGAAAGTGGCTAGCCCTGCACCAGACTTAATTACCCAACGTCGATCTTTTGAAAATCAGGGCCACATGTCAAAGGCATCATTCGTTACCTCTTCGGGATCATCACTTGCCACCTTCAAGCCTACTTTTGATCCAGTAAGATCCATCTAAGTTTTGCATTCTTGAAGAGTTACAAAAATTAATTCTACAGGTGGTGTTTTTCAGAAATTTTGTTTGTTCAGGCCATGCATGGCCATACCTATTTAATTTTCAGTTGTTTGTAACAAATGAAGTTTTCCAAAGTAGATTAGGGCAAACGACTCAAGTTTTGGTTAAAAACTGCCTAAATTTTCATAATCAGGGGTTGGATATCGTTAGCCCCTGCATTGTAAGAACTATTATATTGGAGCACTATAATTTTGGAGTTGGACATCAATAATCAAAGACCGTTTTCAGAAGTTTTGAGCTATGTTAAAATGGCGATGTGTTACTTTGCTGTTTTAAATGTTTCCATTGTCTTCCCTATTGTGCATCTATTAATCTAATTGTAAATCAGAAATTTTAGATTAAGATTTGTTGTCAGAGCACCTTAATTCTGTCTGCATTTACAATTTTAATGTTTTTTGCTAAAGTTGATTAAATAATTCTTAACTGCTCTTTAGTCACTACTGAACCTTACTATTTATTTCACCTCATAATTCATATAGGTCTTAAGATCCATTTAGCACATTTAACTTTCCCTGTGATTCTCTTGATGTTGATGTGCCATTCGAGCCTTTTGGCTCCATAGCCCAATGGATAAGTGCCTGCAGCCCTATCTTTCCAGCCACACCATCAATCAAACAAAATCCCCCAATCACTGTAACTAGACTAATATCAGCACTTATAATCATCTTGTTAAATCATAAAAATAGAGGGTTCCCTCTCTGAGTCTAGGAAGGCTAGGTCTTGGAATCCAAAATGGTTTGATGTTGTCCTCTGTCGTTTTTTCTTGCCAATATTACAAATTACAGAGTGAAAAAACCTGCAAAAGAATAAAAACAAGGAAAGATTAAGCATCTCACTTGGTAAATACAAGCATCTCACTCAGAAAAAGGTACTCACTTAGAAAACAAATAAGAAATGAAGACACAACAAATAAAAGACCAAGGCTGCCACCACCAGCTGTAGCTCCTTGCACCATCTCCTTCGGCACCTCACCAATAACAGGTAAGCTCAAGTATGGCCCCTCACCTCTTGCTATGCATCCATAATTACCAAAATGTTTGAACGTCGATTAGTTTTAAAAATTTAAAAGGAAAAAAGGTGTCCAGTTAAATTGGCCACCTTCGTAAAGTGAAATTGAAAGAAAAGTGAAAGTGCATGCCACCTGGGCAAGTCAAATCAAATCAAGAGAGAGTGGATGGCTTTGAAGAAAGTGATCATGAGGCTAATCAATGATTCACTAAAGTGGGACCAACAGTCTCAAAGAGGAAAAATCTTGTTAACACTAGTAGAAAGTGATGAATTTAGTGACCAGGTGACTAAAAGGTTTAGTCACCACAACTTTTCCCAGTTAAATACTACCAAAAATGACCAATATTAAGCGAACCAACTAAAAACGACTAACATAAGTGACTAATTTAGTCTCGAGTTAAAATGTATGACTAGATAATAAGTAATGCAACTAAAAATGACTAACGTGAATGAATAATTTAGTTTAGGAACAAAAATATGACTACCTAAAAAGTACTACAATAATACAAATTAGTCATTTATGTTAGTCATTTTAATTGTGTCACTTCAACAGTTTGAACTTACAAGTGATAGGGGATTCAAAGGTTGTTATAAATTGGCTGAAAGGTTATACTTCCTTGAATATTTCTTTATTGGATTAATATATGATTAGAGTTACAGATTTGATTATAACCTTCAAGGTTATATCCTTTGATCACATTGACAAGGAATTAAATTCAAAGGCTTAAAACTAAGTCAAATACATTATGAATTTGTGGGGTTATAGCAGTGTTGTTACATACCATGGTTGATTATTGCACTAGATTCATAGAGACAATGATTTTATTAATTTGAATTCAAAGTATGTTGATTTAAACTTGGTTAATTAATATAAATCTAGATTACTCTATACCATATTATTCTATAAAAAAATCTATAGATGCATGCATT
The DNA here is from genome assembly GCA_034641835.2 of Pinus albicaulis. Lineage (NCBI taxonomy): Eukaryota > Viridiplantae > Streptophyta > Pinopsida > Pinales > Pinaceae > Pinus > Pinus albicaulis. The sequence goes on from CM076577.1 coordinate 104,825,303, forward strand.
AGAAAAATGTGGACAAATTATAATAGCGCATTCGCATTCTTAGAATGTGCACACACTATTATTATAAAATCATACATTCTAACAATTTTTGTGGCTCTTTATGTAGAATAACATGTCATGGCTCCCATATCTAAGCTGAAATATGAATATCCCTTGAAGAGGATCTTTGTGGTTGTTTTAGGGTTGATTCATGTTCCTTGAACTCTATAAGCTTTATTTAGGGCCTAAAGACCTCTTTTCTCCTTCCCTTGAGATAGTACATTCCAAAATACCCATTCTTATCATGTAAATAATAACAATGGTGACAAATATCCCCCATAGACGCCAAATATCCCATAAAGATGTCCTGTGTGGTAATTCAAATACTTGTTCAAGAATATTGATCATGGGAAGATTCAAATATGACCCAATCACCTTATGATCCTTCCTTGACCATGGTTAAGGTCCCAAGTGCCATACATGGTGCAAAAAACCTTCTAATGATATTAAGGCCAAACTTAAAGGCCCCAAGTCCCAACTATGGTACAAAAAACCTTCAAATACCATCCTTAACACACTTGAAGGATAAATATATCTTAGATAGGATATTTTTGGTCGTTTGAGACTTTATTCACGTCCATTAAACTGGAGAAATTTTGTTAAGGGACTAAGGATCTTTTTTTCCTTCCCCATCCGTCGTAGAAGCCATAAAACCCATTCTTTTTCTTTCCAAGGAAAGAATTCGTAATTTTTCATTATATATAAGAAAAATTATATGTTTTATCAGTAGCATAATCATCTATGCATAGATCATGTAAGTACAAAAAAACTCGATAGATTCGTATATCAACAGTAATGTAAAAAATATAAGTGTCTTGTAAAAACCGATAATGTAAGAAAAATAAATACATATATATTTACAAAGAACAGATATATATCATGATGTCCCAAAAACCAAAAAAAATGTAGTTTTCCTAGACTACGCCTGGTTCCTCCATGTCCTCAATGAAGGATCTCTGGTAGTACGGATATTTCTACTATCCATTCTGTACAAAAATGTGCCATCACCCCCATGCTAGCTACGATGCTTATTTGGATAATTTTTCAGCCACTTGATTCCTCTGCCTATAAATGTGAGTAACAGATATAAAGTAAAAATAAACTTTAAGATCCATTACATCATCCAACAATGATCTAAGAGTATGAGCATGACAATTTTTCGCATTTTGAAACTAATTGAGAATATTTTTTGAATCCCAATGTAATATTTCTGAAATTTAGCTTTTAGCTTAATGGAATATTATAGATCATTTTGTCACTAGTTAGGTGAATAAATGGATGGGGAGGCCCATAGATCACCTTAGCAGCAATAAAAACACTTCAAGTGTGAAAAGAGACCCTCTAAATAGCTAAATAAATCACCTTTGAGCATGAACATGGGTTGGATCATGTTGAACAGGTCAACTTTGACCAAGTAAACAACACTGCTATGGAGGAGTGAACATTAAATGAGGAATAACATAGTTTTGGAGGAAGATGGATTGCATGGAGGAAATGAAGCTCATAATCTATATAAGGAAGTGGGGCTAAGGGCAAGGAAGCTCATAATCTATATAAGGAATAGGATGCTAGCCATATGGGGTTATGTTTTGGATTATTATTTTGTATGTGGTATGTTTAGACTTCTTGCATTCTTCAACTGTTTAGTTGAGATTGCTGTGTTGTTTAGCACCGAGTGTTCCTGAGCAAGAATCCCATCTCTTTCCTTGATAGGCCTCTTGGAAGAGCATTGCATTTAATTTCCACATCCAGGCTTAAGTCCAAGCTACAAATTTCTTCATCAGCATAGTTTATGCAGAATATTGTGTTGTGTTGCAGGGTGTAGCAGTGGAGAATTATTTTGGGTGTCTTTAGAGCTAGTTTTTCAGTGGAGGAAGGTTTCCATCCATTAGGAGGCCTGTTAAGAATCCCCTTGGGAATTATTTACACATTTGGCACCCGTACAGGGATTATTTATCCCCTACAATGCATTTTGAGTCCAAATTTGCATTATTTTAGGGAGGAGTTGCAGGGGTAGTTGCAGTGGTTGTTGTGAGAGGTGATTTCTTCAGTGGAGGAGGAATTATTTCATCCAAAGGATCTATTGGAGAAGAGTTGTAGGTTTCTACATCAGATTCAACCATATATTCTCATTTCTTTTGTTGTGGCATATCTTCATCCCTAGGGCTACAACTTACATTGGCATATTGTGTGAATTTTCTGGAAACCCTCTTGGGTTGTCTTGGAAAGCTGATCTAGTGCCCGAATCTGTACGTTTAGATTGCATTGGGGCCTATATCAATATTTTTACATCATTGTATCATCTCCAGCTGTAGTTATATCCAATATGACTACGCTGTAGCAGTTCTCCGACATTTTGTATAGCAGCAACATCTCACTTTTAAGAGTGTCTTTGTATTGGTTGTGTGATCACATTCTATGATTTTTGCCTCATTATTTTGTACTTATTTGCTGCATATATGATAAATATCATGGCTTTATATTGGTCTCATGATTTCATGTGTTAAATACTTGCTGATGCTTTCATTTGATGAGCTATATTGCTGCATTCCCCATTTTGGAATATTACAGTGGTATCAGAGCATAATCTTGGCTCAACCTATGCATTCAACCAATATGTCAACTTAAGGAGAAGCTTATCACAAGAAGAGAATATGTACAGTAAAAAAAAAGGCATGAATCCATTATTTAGAGGAAGAGAGGAAGAGGAGATATACAATAAAAAAAAATACATGACTCCATTATTTGGAGGAAGAGAGGAAGAGGAGCTCTCAAATCTTCTTTGTAAAACTATGCAGAGCATCAAGGGAGATATCAAGAAGATGAGAAGGGAGATGTGTAGGGAATCTCCAAGGGGGTTTGAATATGAATCAAGCCCTATATTTTTTCATTATGGGTGTGATCTTGCAGCCACACATTATGATTCACATCATAGTTTTATGCCCAATTTTACTGTAAGGAAGATGGAGGAACAAGATATGAAAAAGAAGGAGACTCTTGGTGATCATTTGCAAGAGTATGAATCTCAATCTAAGAGGTTCAAAGATCACCTAAAATTTCAAGGATTTTGCAAGATCAAGGAGGAAAGAAGCACAAGGAGAAAGAAGCATGATGTGGGTAGATTCTTTCTATCTACTTTTGATGGTTCACCTAAATGTTCAGCTAGGGCTTGGGTGGAGGAGCTAGACACCTATTTGCAACAACACCAAGTTTCAGAGAATGAAGCCATCAAAGTAGCAGCGCTGAATTTTGAAGGTAAGCCCTATGCTTGGTGGGTGTTTGAATATTTTTCATTAAAAAATGCAAATACATCTACTTATGCAAAATTCACTAGGAGAATAGTGGAAAGGTTTGATGAAAAAAATTCTGAAACACCTTTGGTAGAGCTAAACAAACCAAGAAAAACAAAACCTTTGCATGGGTTGGAAGGATCTATAAACCCAAATCCACTCCAGAAAACTATTAAGGAGGCTAACATATTGCATAATACCTTGATAGAGGCAATATCTCTATCTCATATTCCTGTAAAAGAGGTCATGGAGATCCCTTCTTCAAAAGAGGATCCTCTATTTGAAAAGGTACCCATTCATATTGAAGAGGGAGAGAAGGTTGGAGGCAACAACACTGTCATATCCAAAGCATATCTAACACCTCATGAAGAGGAAGATGGAGCACTTGCTCCAACAAGAGGAATTATTGTATGTTGACAAGGAGCTCCAAAGGATCTCATATGTGGAGATCAAGGCACAATCCATGAACAACATGTGCCATTATTGATATATTGTGAGACCTTGCAGATGAAAGGAGAAGGTAGGTAGGACGGCCAACATCATATGATTAAGAGCACACACCGTTATCTATTTTATAAGGTTGATGCACAGAAGAGGGATATTGATTTGTGTAGTCAGGGCAGGGAAAAAGTTGTTCATTCATATATGCAGTCTACTCTTGATATTGATGTCTCATTGCATGGAGGCATTCCACCTGGGAGGCCACTAGATCAGGAGATGATGAGGCATGTTTCACATCATGATGCACCATTCATAGATCCAGGAGGAATGGGAGCATTGGGAGGTCATGGTACATCACAGAGAGTCTGGGATAGAATCAAGGAGGAGGGATACACTCTCCATTTTTCGGCATTTCCCACTCTCACTACATATTATACACTGACAGAAGTTTCTAGAGTGATGGAGGATGGCACCACCATGGTGCAAGGAATATGCTCCATGGATTTGGAGAAATAGAGGGTACTTCCCTTGAGGAAGGAATCCTCCATATATTGGAGTTGATGGAGGCCACTGATGCTTACATTGGCCAAGATCAGGAGGTTCTTGTTGGATGGTAGCTTCTCATGGGAGGCCATATTCCAAAGGCCACCACTTATACTTGAGCATGAACAACTACATGATGGGCATGGTAGCACTGTGGAGGATGAATTTTGCATGAGGGATGTCACAGGAAAACACAAAATCATGTGGGGAGCTTCACATTTAAGATCTTCAACGCTGTCTTTTAGGAGGATTGATCCATATTGGAGGTCTCAACTTTTGGTGGAGTACTCCAAGGATATCGGTGCTTGCATGATTCTTGATGACCCGGAGGGAGATGAGATATACATGGTGGATGATGGGGTCATCTATTCTTATGGAAGAGTATCCTTGAATAGAGCTTCTGAGCTCAAGGAGAATCTATTACATGCAGCACATGTGGACTTTCTTTCCATGCACTTTGATGCATATCATTCCTTGATGGAGGAGTTCACTTGGGAGGGCATCTAGTAGGATGTATATCGGGATATGGGGAGATGCATAACCTAGATGATGATGGAGAGGCTTTCACAACCACTTCCCTACTCATTGAGAGTGAGGGAGAACTTTCAGTTGAGCCATTTCAGCTCAATGACCAAAGTACATAGTAGAGGATGTACATTTATGCATTGTGATTTGTGAGCAGCATATTGTACCAAGGAGTATCATTCCTTCTTTTATATTGTATTGTGATGTACTTGAGGCCATTTGCAGCATTTATGTTGGTCATTCTATTGGTGGTTTGTGGGAGATGCCACATGATTCTTGGTGTGAACCATTGGCACCAAATTTTACTTTTATGATCCCATCTTGTAGGATGATTGTGGCAAAAAATAAGTGGCTGAAAATAAACTTTTTATACTTTGTTTTGAGATAGGTAGGGGATGCATTGCGCTGGTTCCATTGTGGAACTATGATCCACCTCCTGTTTTTCATATGACAACTTTTTTTTATTTGTTTTTGCTTCCATATATTGATGATGTTCTTATTCTTATGAGAAGCTTTGTTGGGAGGATGGCACAAGAGTTGGAGGTGCCCATTGGGAGTATGATTCTCCCTACCTCATATGTTGCATGTTTTAGGAGAAACAATGGGCAACCCATGATTTCCACACTACATCTCCTGTCTTCATGTGGGAGGAGCCATTTGGAGAACCTGAGTTCTTGGGAGAGGCACTTCATGGATGTTTTGATTGGTGGGGCAACTTGGGACATTATTGGAGACCATAATATTTCGGCCCAAGATTAGCAGCGGCCCCATACATATCATAAACGGAGAGAGAAAAAACATGGGTGGAAAAATTTGATCTCTCCATACGGCCCTAATACATTGCATGAACCAGGGGTTAAGGGTTTCTTTGATGAGCTACCTAGGATGGCTCATTTCATTTGGATGATATCATGGATATGGGAGTATCTCATTGGGAATGAGATCCCATATGCTTTTCATCACTCCTACCTTTAGGAGGCCACTTACATCTTCCAATTTCTCATGATATGAGCCATTTGGTTTTCCATACTTGGGAGGAACCATTGGGGAGGAGATTTATTGCAGATCATTTCGAGTAGTGGTGGGGTCTGTTGATGAGGAGGCCACAAGAGGAGGAGGGGAGGAATTTTGCTCCACCTTTACAGTTGCTAGAGGAAAAGAAACATTTTGGAGGGGAGGACTGTAATATTCCTAAAATTTAGCTTTTAGCTAAATGGAATATTATAGATCATTTTGTCACTAGGTAGGTGAATAAATGGGTGGGGAGGCCCATAGATCTCCTTAGTAGCAATAAAAACACTTAAAGTGTGAAAGGAGACCCTCTAAACAGCTAAATAAATCACCTTTGAGTATGAACAGGGGTTGGATCATGTTGAATAGGTCAACTTTGACTAAGTCAACAATGTTGTTATGGAGGAGTGGACATTAAATGAGGAATAATACAGTTTTGGAGGGAGATGGATTGCATGGAGGAAATGACCTAATTGAGTGGGGCCAAGGGAAAGGAAGCTAAAAATATATATAAGGAAGAGGATGGAAGCCATATGGGGTTATGTTTTGGATTATTATTTTGTATGTGGTTTGTTTAGACTTCTTGCATTCTTCAGCTATTTAGTTGAGATTGCTGTGTTGTTTAGCACCAGGTGTTCCTGAGTGAGAATCTTATCTCTTTCCTTGAGAGGCGTCTTGGAAGAGCATTACATTTCATTTCCACATCTAGGCTTAAGGAAAAGCTACAAATTTCTTCATCAGCACAGTTTCTGCAGGATATTGTGATGTGTTGCAGGGTACAGTAGTGGAGAATTATTTTGGGTGTCTTCAGAGCTAGTTTTTCAGTGGAGGAAGGTTTCCATCCATTGGGAGGCCTGTTAAGAAGCCCCTTGGGCTTTATTTCCACATTTGGCACCAGGACAAGGAGTATTTATCCCATATAGTGCAGTTTCAGTCCAAATCTGCGTTATTTTAGGGAGGAGTTGCAGGGGTAGTTGCAGTGGTTGTTTTAAGAGGTGATTTCTTTAGTGGAGGAGGAATTATTTCATCCGAAGGATCTATTGGAGAAGAGATATAGGTTTCTACATCAGCTTTAGCCATATCTTATCATTTTTTTTTTTCAACATATCTTTAGCCCTAGGGCTGCAACTTACATTGGCACATTGTGTGTATTTTCTGAAAACCCTCTTGGGTTGTCTTGGAAAGGTGATCTAGTGCCCGGATCTTTATGTTTAGATTCCATTGGGGCCTATATCAGTATTTTTATATCATTGTATCATCTCCAATTGTATTTATATCTAATATGATTCTGTTGTAGCAGTTCTCCGACATTTTGTATAGTGGCAACATCTCACTTTTGAGAGTGTCTATGTATTGGAGGCTTGTGTGATCACATTCTATGATTTGTGCCTCATTGCTTTGTACTTGTTTTCTGCATATATGATCAATAACATGGATTTATATTGGTCTCATGATTTCATGTGTTAAAAACTTGATGACTCTTTAATTTTATGAGCTATATTGTTGCATTCCCCATTTTGTAATATTACACCCCAAAGATCTAAATCCTGTTGCAACTTTTCTCTCGAGAAAAAATAAGGATGAGTCTGAGGCTGTTTAGCTCAACATAGTTTTTTTTTCCTGGGCCAAGTCCCATTTTGAGATGATATCAGTGAGAATAAGTAATTTCAACAATCTCACCCCCACCACAACCAGTAGCAATGGAGGAGCCATCAAAATAGGCCCATAGGATGGATTTGTCAATATATTCAAGTTTGATAATTCTATTTTTATTTGTTGGAGCATCACTCGGGGTGAGATGATAGATGGAGAAATTATTTCTACAGATGTTGATTTAGTCTATGGACTTATCCAGAAAAATCACATGGTTATGATCCATCCATGTCCTCCATGCGATTGTAGGGGGATATTGCAATATTTAGGCCAAATTGCTTCATGACACCAATTATTCCAAGCCTAGGATACTAAGGCGCCATGTCAATGAAACGAGGAGCCCAAGGACTATAGCGTGATATGCCATATGTTCTTGTTGGCACAACAGTTTAGAAAAATATGATCCACATCCTTGTCATAGAAATTACATAAGATGCATCTAGATGGCCCATGAATTTCCTGTTTTGCGAGGTTGTCCTCTGTACGAGTGCAATTTGTGAGGATGAACCACATGAAGAGTCTATTTTTAGGAGGAGCCTTTAATTTCCATAGGTTTTTCCACCACCATAGTTTCATCTATGGTTTCTATAACTTGCTTAATGAGATATACCCCTCCTTTGGTGTGTATCGAGCCCTGGGAGAGATGGCCCATAAAATTTCTTCCTCCCAACTAGTAAGCCTGATGTTTGTAGTCTGGAGAGATCTGAGATATTGGTTTGAATGTGGATGCCAATATTTAGGGATAACAAGTTCATGAGCATATTTCCAAGCCTGAGATGCCCATGTGGAGTTGAGAAGGTCAACAATATATGAGATAAAATGAAGACTTGCATGAGCCAGATGTTGCCTGATACCCAATGGAAATTGATAAGCCTGACCACTACCCAACCAAGCCTTCATACAAATTTTAGCCTGTTCACTTGATCCGATTATCCATGCAAGTCATTTTTTAATGATGTGGATAGATCGAGTTATGGATTTCAAAATTATAGATGCTCCACGAGAGTGGTGAATGTGTCCTCTGATCCATTCCATTATGGTTCGAGGAGTTATGTACTTGTAATATGTAACCCATTGCCACAAACTCCTAACATTGATTAGGTGCCATCCCAAATTTTTAGTAGCCAAAGTTGAGGCGAAGAGATTGAGGTCTTTGATTTCCCACCCCCCTGAGCCTTTTGGATTTGAAATCCTCTTCCAAGCAATCCAAGCATATTTTCTGCCATATTGCTTAACCAACCAAAGGAATCTTCTATAAATTTGTTGAATCCTAGCTGTCACACCTTTGGGGATCTAGGCTAGTGCCATCAAGTACACTGGGATGGCTTCTAGGACAGATTCAATGAGCACAAGCCTGCCTGCTTTTGAGAGCCATATTTGTTTCCAAATGTTGACTCTTCGCTCTACTTTGGCAATGACCAGTTCCAATCACTTATTTTATAGTCATTTGGTTTCAGGTGAAACCCAGGGTATTTGATACCATCCACCAAATCCTTGTGTTCAAAATGAAAGAGTCCAAGAGCATGTTTTCATTCAAGGGCAGAGCATCGAATCGACATAATAGTGGATTTAATGTGATTGGGATCCATACCTATAGCTTTACAGAAAATATTCAGTAGATTTAGGAAGCTATTGTTATCATGCAAAGTGCCATCAAGAAAGATGAGGACATCGCCCAAAAAAAGCATATGGGCTAGTTGAATGAGGTCTGGTAATTTGACACCCTTAATGGATCCACACTACAAGGAAAAGACCCTCTAGCAGAGGTTATAAAGGAGGTTTTTAGTGTTATAAAATTGGCCAAAATTGTCAAAAAAAATGTTTGCTACAGCATCCGTTTATGGTTACAGAGGTTTTGGCGGAGCTTTTAACGAAAATTCAACACAACTAAAAAAAAATGGCGGTCGGAGGTTATTACGGATGTTTTTTTCGTCAGTGCACTACTCAGGCTTTAACGCACCAGTGCGTACATGTAGAAGGTGCCTCGGGGCGATCGAAGGAAAATGCACCAGGATGTTAAGGTATAAAACAACATCGGGTGTAGTTTTGGTGATACAATGCATGGGGCCGTTCTAATTGGTCTTGGGATTTGTGTGGTGCCCATAGGTCGTATCAATGCACCGATGCGTAGACTTATAAAAATGCACCGTCTACGCACTGGTGCGCAGTGCCACACAAATGCACCGAGATTTATAAGTGGTATCAGTATTTGTGTGGTGCCCATAGGTCATACAAATGCACTGGTGCGTATAGACACATAAATGCACTAGTGCACAATATCACACAAATGCACCGAGATTTATAATTGGTATCGGTATTCGTGCAGTGCCCGTAGATCATATAAATGCACCCGTGCGTATAGACACATAAACGCACTGGTGCGCAGTATCACACAAACGTACCGAGATTTATAATTGGTATCAGTATTTTTGTAGTGCCCAGAGGTCGTAGAAACGCACCGGCGCGCTTCAGAATAAAAACACACCGATGTACAGTAACTTACATGCACCGATTTTCATTTTTTATTGTTTAGAAACATCGATTTGTGACAGTGCAATTATTGTGATTTTTTAAAATTCATTATTCATGAAAATTCGACTCATATATATCTTATAAAAACATTCATATGAATTAAATTTTTATTGGTGCATTTGAATGTGATGTTTGGATTAATTTCTTATATCATATCATCAAATTTCACATCTCTTAATCATCCATAAATTTAATCAGTGTTGTTATATTTCACAGCGACAATGGAGAATGCAATAGAATAAATTAAAACATACTTTATATATATATATATATATATATATATATATATATATACAGTCTTTTTCATACAAAATGGGATAGTTATTGGTATCCCTTTGTCTTTCAATTGGGACAATATGTCCATTATATTAAACAAAATGTTTGATTTCAAAGGATAATATTTCAAAAAATACAACGCCTTACTTTGATATCCAAACATAGTGATCATCATTCTTCGTTTGAACTGCTGTCACTGCTAGAGCTACTTCCATGACTTGGGTTATTTTCAGGAATGTTTTGTTGACGGTGTTGATTGTTTTCTTCTTCTTCACCTTCCATCTACAAACATAAAAATAAATTGTAATGAGTGTATATACATCGGTGAGAATAATGAAAATTACAATATTAAATAATATACATCAATGTAAATCGAAAAGAAATGACATACCATGGCAACAATTGACTCATAAATTATATACATTCTTTCAAAACCATGTAACATGCCATCTTTCAAGATTTCATCTGTTGGGGCAGTTCCATACTTTATTTCTTGCAAGTTTTATACCCCATAACAAATCATATATTTAATATAAAAGATTTTTTTGTTCTATTAATTATAGACGGAGCTAAGTAAAACAAGATTGATAGATGCTTAAAAATTCGACAATTAAGTTCTAGTATGTCGACATATACTCACAACCCATATTTAAACCAATTTCAATCAATTCCTCTGATGGTTCTTGTTTGTATGTTAGCACATGTTTGAAGATATTCAATGATGATTTTTGTAAAACAAATTAAAAAATACAAAAAATGAAATCTAGTTAAGTTGTTATAAAGAAGTAACAATTACTCACAAACTTAGATATCAACCCTTTTCTTCCTTGTCATCCTGTTTTATGTGCTGAATGGGTTCCATTTTCTTTTATTTTCTGCAAGAAAACACTTGAAAATTAATCTTTAATGCTAAATTGTTTATTTATTGTACCTAATGATCAAAAAATTCAGTGACTACATATTACATTTGAAGCATGTTGTTGTTGAGATGGCTCCTCCTAAGATGCAATTTTGTCCATTTCTTTGACCATCTCGTTGTACACCTTTTTGGACATTCCTACTGGCATATTTCTGATATCAGCTCGTTCAACTTTTGAGATTTTCATAATCTTCCTGAAAATGTAACATGATAATAAAATATTTAATTTTTATATTCATATATGAAAATTAAATATAACAAAAGTGATATTTATAAATAATTCTAGACAAACATTTAAAGGAATATTACTTTTTCATTCCCTTTTTTTGTTGTTGTATGTTTTTTCTATTAAAAGTCTGACATATCTCATTGACCAATTCTCTGGAAAATCTTCCTGTAGTTTAGATAAAATTTGGTTCTTGGAATCATTGGATTGGTTTTTGTATTGTAAGTGGAAATAAAATCTATACATTCATTCCACTAGATCCCTCAAACTTTTCTAAAAATTTTTCCCCCTTTCGTTAACCTCCAACACCACTCGAGATGAGCTAAGGAGAAATTCATTTTTATTTGCATGTTATATTTTTTTTCTTTTCTTAGAATAACATTCATTTTATAAGTTGTTGGTCCCTGTAGAACGTTAAACAGATGTGAATTAATAGACTATTTCACATATGCTATCTAATAATTTTAATTATATTATTAATGAAAATTAAAAAAAGAAACTCATATTGGATCGATAGTATTTTTTCATTCACCTGATTCATCCTTTTTGCAATTTTTCCATCAAGATTTTACACTCTTCTGGTCCTAGATCGGAAATAATCTTATCGAGCTTCATCATTTTGTGGCTTTGCATGATACACAGTAAACAATACATCTTAGTTAAACTTACATATAGTTCAAAAAAAATATTTTTTGTAAATAATTTACAAAGAACTTTCCTTCTTTGATTTTCTTGATGTGTTATCAGTATTTTTGTTACTTGATCTCTTGTCATTCATTTATTTATCAATCTCAAACCTGTACCATATCATTCATTAATATATTTATAAATAAATTGTCAACTTTTCAGGTAAAAAAAAAATCTCAAGAAAATGGTGTGCCATTCATGGTGTACGCACCAACGCCGGTGCGTGGAGGTCTTATAAATGCACCACACAAATAGTATAATATACCATATAGTGATATATGTCAACAAGGAGAACTAGTGCGTTACAAGTCAACCACTGCACCGATTAACACAGATAAAATAATAAAAATCGTCCAGTGTTAGTTTTTGTAGCATAAATTGGTGTCATAATTTACATATGGCGCACTGATAAAACAAATTTTGTTTTTTTAATTTTTCATCATAGTACTTTCGTGGTTCACTTGTACAATATAGAGCACCATTGCACTAACGCTCGACGCACCGATGAAAAAAAATTTGTTTTTTTTAAATTCACGCAAGGGCTGACATGGATGGGGATCCGACTATGAAAATCGTCCCATCGGTTGCATGTCTTAGGTATATATTTATCAATACAAACCCTATAAATCTAAATTGAAAATCCCTAATTCTGAAATCACAGAAAGAGGGAGAAGAAAGGGCAAAAACAAAAAGAATGTAGGGTTTCTTTCTAAAATGGATTTTTTTTTGTGCAAAATAGAACGTTTACGGTGCACCATAATGAAATAGAGCACCTGCTGCATATTTTACATATGGCACACTAAGAAAAAAAAAAAAATTTAAAAAAAAAATTTATCACAGTACTTTCGTGGTGCGCTGGTATAATTGAGCACACCTGTGCGCTAGGTTACACAGGGCGCACCGATGAAAAAATATATATATATATTTTTAATTTACACAAGGGGCGACATGGATTGGGATCTGACTATGCAATTCGTCCCATGGGTTGGATGTCTTAGGCTTATATTTAGCAATACAAGCCCTATAAGTATAAATTGAAAAGCCCTAATTCTGAAATCACAGAAAGAGGGAGAAGAAAGGACAGAAAGAAAAGGAATGTAGGGTGTGTTTCTAAAATGGATTTTTTTGTGCAAAAAAAATGTTCGTGGTGTGTCATAATGAAATAGCACATCAATGCCATATTTTACATATGGCGCACTGATAAAATAAATATATATTTTTTAATTTCTTATCACAGTACTTTCGCGGTGCGCTGCTATAATACAACGCACTGGTGCGCTAGGTTACGTCGAGCACACCGGGGAGTAAAGATCTTTTCTTTTTTAATTCATGAAAGGGCCGACATGGATTGGGATCTGACTATGAAAGTTGTCTCATGGGTTGGATGTCTTACGCCTATATTTAGAAATACAAACCCTAGGGATAAGAAAGGGAAGAAACAAAAATAATCTAGGGTTTGTTTCTTAAAATGGATTTTTTAAATTTTTTCTGAAAACTGCAAAAAAAGTAAAAAAAAAAAAAAAAAAACTTTGATTTTGTTCTTTTACTGCATAAAAAAATGTAGAAAAAGTAAAAAAAACAATAAAATTTTATTTTTTCTTTTACTGCATAAAAAAAACTACAGAAAAAGTAAAAAAAACAATAAACTTTATCCTCAAGATCGTTTGAAATTCTTTGCTACAGGGTTTGAATCACCAGAGGTTTGGAATTCTTATTGTTTGAATACTTCTGTTAGAACGTATTTCCCTGCTCTATAGTGCTCTCGTGCTTTTTTTTCTCCAGGCATGTCTCCGGAAAATCTCTGGCTGAAATGTTTTGCAAAAATAGTGAAATAATGAAAAGTGTTTAGTATTTAAAGAAATGTTTTCTGAAATTAGATTTTCGAAAATATTTTGCCGCCCATTTTTCAATTTACCACTTTTTTTGCACTTAAAGAAAATAGAGTTGCGATTTTTTTATTTGTGGTCATTCTTCACCAGTGAATCCCTTAATCGAACTGCACTGGTGCATCTGTGTATAAAATGGCACCGGTGCGCATTACCAAAAATGCACCGGTGCGGTGATCTGTACATTAGGCACCAAAATTACTTTTAGGTGTGTGCAACAAAATTTATTGTTTTTTTGCTCAAATGCAGGGAGAAAATATCATAATTATATCGAATGGAAAATTCTTCAAAATTCATCTCATTCCACAATATTTCTCAAAGTCCATCGCGAAGTTCTCCCTATCCGTCTCGAGACATAATATTTACTTTAGATTTTATTTATATTTTCACTATCTAATTGAATTTATGTTTTTTTTCCATGCAGTCAATCATGCACAGCTTAATTAAATTTATAATTTATACAAATTTGCAGGTTCATGCAGATTCAACATCGAGTTCAGATGCAAAAAATATTCAAACTGCTCCGAAACGTCAGAATTTCTTATTAGGAGCTGCATATCACAAGGCGCATTTGGTAGTTGAAAATGGACAGCCGCTTCACCCTGCCAATTGTAACAATATTGCATCTTATGCCACAATCCTGAGACAATGATGGTAATAATTATAATTGTTTGGTATATATATTGATTAACGTGTAATTATTTCAACATCAAACCAATATATAATCATGCAATATTGTCAACGTGGTTACTAACTGATATCATATATTTTGTACTAATCATGTTCAAATAATTTTTTTCTTTTAAATTATTAGGATTCTAGTGATGATGAACGACCTACCTACCATCTTCCATTGCACCCCACGGCAATGTCAAATCGAGAGAAGACTAAATTAAGAGAAAAAATTGGAGAGGAAGGATACCAAGAATGGTTGAATCAACCACCGATTCAATTCCCTCTATGTCCAGATTCACCAATTAGGAATGACTACAAAGATAGTAGTTCTCCACAAGATGGCAATGGAGGCAATCAAATAGAGGTTGGTATGGATGATTACTTAATGGATACGACTGCCATGGAGACAATGTTTTTAGATGCATTCCAAAACGATGATCATCTAGGGGATGATGCTCATATTGCTGACACCTTTTTTGAAAGCCTTAAATTTGCTTCCACCACCCCTCTCTTTGGACCTGGCAGTCAGTCAAAGTCTACCTAGTTGGGGACAATGATGTTACTGTACAACTTGAAAGAAAATTTTGGCTTTTCGAATGCATGTTTCTTAGAACTTTTGAGGTAATTTACCATAAAGTACTCCCTTATATAAATTTGAAATATAATCAGTACATTGCAATGAAAATTACAAATGGTAAATTTTATGAACGCTAATAATTATATCAACATTAATGTACATTTATTAATATATTTTTCCATGATCACCAAATATAGGTTATTCAAAGATAAGGTTCTTCCGAGTGATAATGTCTTGCCCGGGAGCTGCGAAGAGGTAAAGAAATTGTTGAAAATGTTGGGTGTTGAGTATATATCATATCATGCATGTCCAAATAATTGTATTATATATAAAGGAGAATATGCAGACAAATATATTTGTTCAAAATGTGGGCATAACAGGTATGATAATTCAAAAAGAAGGTTAAATCACGTACTAGTCCTCCTTTTAAGATATTGAGGCACATGCCTATAATCCCAAGGATCTCTTTAGTTGCAAAGAATTAGCTATATTGTAGGGATGGCATGGCTCACATAGAAGTGAGTTGGGAGTTATGTGAATCCCAACTTATTCAATAGCCATGAAGCATATAGAGGATACATGGCCCAAAAAATTCAATGGATGAAGTACGAAGTCTACGACTCAGCATAGCCATAGATTGCGTCAACCCATATTACCTATAGAACACCAACTATTCTGTTTGGCCTATAGTAGTGATTAATAACAATATCCCCCCATGGTTTTCTGTGAAGAATGAACATCTTATGTTGGCTCTGATAGTCCCTGGTAGAAGACAAGTGAAGAATATGGATGTCTACTTACAACCACTGGTATATGAATTGAAGGAATTATGGGATGGGATAAATGTATACGATGTATCAAGACCCATCGCAGTAGAGAGGAGTTTTACATTGTATGGAATATGTTCCTACATGACACATGATTATCCAGGCTTAGGAGTTTTCTTTGGTAAATTACATGTTTAATTTATTGATTTGTTTATATACGTAACAATATTATTTCACATATTAGTTATTTAATTCGTTGTAATATTATTTCTGATCTTCATGATATTCTTTAACGTGTCATGAATATTAATTAATGTATACAAATATAATATTTCAGGTCTTGTAACAAAATCGTATTTTGGATGTAAATGTTTTGGACCTTCTCTGAAAGCTAGATGGTCCAATGACCTACGAAAGCCAGTGTATGATTGCTCCAAGGTATTCCTACCAGAAGAACACCCTTACAGAAGAGAAACATTAGCTTTCAATGGTAAATGAGAGAGAAACCAAAGGCTTCCAATAATGACACCAACTGAATGGATTACAACATATGAGAGAGAGAGAAGGAGAAGGAGTTCATAGAAATGTTCGATTCAAATGGGGAGCCTATGTTTGATGATCTAGATTTCTTCGATACCTATGTTTAGAAATTTCCCATTGGGATGAAAAGGAAATCTATCTTTTATAACCTCCCATATTGGGAGCATCTTAAGATTACCCACTTATTAGATCTCATGCATATATTTAAAAATGTTTCATATTCTTTATGGAGGCACATATCATCGAAACAAAGTGACACATTGGCTGTTAGGAAAGATCTTATTACTTCAAAATCTAAAAAGAAACATTGGCCAAGATGATTAGAAAGTACGGGATCAGAGACAGGCACTGGTCCCCCTAATTCATGGTTTTTCAAAGAAGGTGATGTCCCATGGATTTTTAAAAAAGATGATATTTCTTTGGAAAAGGAAGTTATACTGGGTGTGAGGGTGCCAACTTCATATGGGTCTTCACTACGGTGCTGCTTCACCGTGGATGACCATTTTTTGGGGTTGAAATCACATGAACATTTTAATCTTCTAAGAGTGTGTATAATGTCAAAATAATGATTTTATTATTTTTTATATTAGTAAATGTTATCCCATGCAGGGATCATAAAACATAACTAATTTTGTATATTATTGCACGTGTTTATAAATTTGCAGTTTCATTATCCTTTTTTCATGCATGGGTGTGTGAAACATGAATTCCCTCAAGACCTAGGGCGTGCCATATCTAAATTATGTAAATTTGTACGTTGGATCACGTCAAAGGAGATTCATGTGGCTAGCATTCCATGATGGCGTCAAGAGATATTTGAGATTTTTTGTATGTTTGAGAAGGAAATGCCGACGAGTTTCATGGACATATAGGTTCATCTTCTAATCCACCTAGTATATGAGGTTGAATTAGTTGGGGTGGTTTCTTGTCATTGGATGTTCTTCTTAGAGAGGTACATGAAGAAATTTAAAGGTTTTGTTCGACAAAGGGAAAAACCCGAGGGGTCTATGGCAGAGGCGTACATATCCTATGATTCTTTCTATTATGCCAGTGAGTACATCAAGAAGATCAAAAATGGACCAAGTGCAGTGATTTGGGACGGTGAAAGGGATTAAGACAAAAGAGAAGGGTAATTTCTCCAAACGAGTGCAAAAAAGCACTTGATAAAGAGTAAGCGACTTACAATTTTTCAAATTTACAAAAAAGTAATTAAGATTCATGTTTAACTTCAATATACTGTATATTTTTATCTCTAACTACTATATAATGTTTTTTTGATTTCATAAGCGAATGCAGAAATTGAAGCAATCAATAAATTCATTTTTTACAATTCTGAAGCGACACAACCGTGGGTCGCATTGTACGAACAAAAGAGGATGAAATGGGATAGTGAAAAGAAAGAATTCAGATGGTCGAATGGTAAAATTGTGCCTTATTGCGATCATTTAAAAGAAAATATGCCAAAAATATGCCCCAGCGGTTGGGTTGCTGACCAATTCAGAGAGAAATACGGTGCAACCGATCGTTACCCGCGTGCTAAAGAGGATGTGCTAAACGTAGGGATTAGGTGCAATAACTTGGTAATAATATTTTTAATTTATATGTAAATTTGAAACTTATAAGAAATCTATATTTCATATTTTAACTTTTGGGTTATTATAAGACAAATGACACTATGATTTTTTTAACTTTTTTATAATAGTTGCATTTGTTCCCATCTATGTGGGCATATGGACACCATTTTCACACAAAAAATTCCGATGTTGGAAACATCACACAAGACTGTGGAGTGGAAGTCGAGTTCGATCAATCTAGTCAATATAGCCACCGTGATCAAAACCTTGTATGAGGGACGTTAGGTTATGTCAGAAAGATACAAGAGGTCATTGAAGTGGATTTCTCTTCTTTCCAATGTGTTATTTTTAGGTGCAATTGTGGGACACCTTTGATCGGAATAATGTAAAGGAAGATCATGATACTAGGCTAATATGTATCAACTCTAGCAAGATGTGGGATGAAGCTAAGTAGCCCTATGTTTTCCCCAAACACTGCAACCAGGTGTTTTTTTACCCAGATGTGTTGGATAGGGATTGGTGGTTCATATTGAGACATGACCCTAGATCAAAACATATTTTTGAGAACAATAGTGTCATCATGCCATGTGAACTGGAAGATAATGAGGGTGATCATGAGAACCGAGAGTGATATGGTACATGTTTTATTTCATCAATATTTATACTTTTTAAGATGGGTTTTTCGAAACATTATAATATGTATTTTGAATTAATTGGTAATTTTCATTGTGTTAATGTTAAAATCAATATTTCACTTGATAATTTGAAATTATGTTGATATAAAAAACAATGGCGTACTGTATAAATTAGTTATTTTTTTGTATCTAAGATCATAATAAAATAATGATAATTTTAAAGTACATGAATTTATTTTCATTAATTTCTAAACTTTATTATGTTACAATAATTCATATTATTCTAGATTTATTATTTTACAATTATTTAAAATTTACAAATTTACAATTTTAAAAATTTTAATAAAATCATTTCACATTAATACAATTAAAATTTTACAAATATTTTACATACAATTACAATTACAATTTTACAATTTCACATACAATTAAAATTAAAATTACAATTACAATTTTAGAATTTTACATAAAATTACAATTTTACAATTACAATCAATTCACAGTAATACAATTAAAATTTTACAAATATTTTACATACAATTAGAATTAGAAGTAGAATTAGAATTAGAATTTTAGAATTTTACATATATACAATTACAAGTTTACAAATTAAAAAATTACAATTACAATTACAATTTTACAAATCTACATATATACCATTACAATTACAATTTTAGAATTTTACATACAATTATAATTACAAATATTACAATTTTACAATATCATGATCATTTAATATTAAATTAATTAATAAACATCATGTTCATGATAACCATCGTACAAACATCATATTTGACTAAAAAACACATTCAAAATTGCTAACATCATCGTGATCATGATCATATAACAAAACACAATTAAAATTATATATTAGCATCATCACAACACAAACATCAAATATACATCTCATGTCAAATAACTCATGCTATCACATACACATCTATTTGCAAGTTGCACATTAAATGAACATATCTAACATGACCTAACAATATACACATCATGATGATCACCAAAATGTAAATTAAGTACAACTGCAACATGAACATAAAATACGTGGACTATATATATATATATATATATATATATAACTGAATAATGTTATAAATATACAACTTTGATATAAATGTCATGGATCAGGTGGTGGTAGTACAACATCAATAGTAGTACTAGTGGAGGCCTGCTCAGTCAGTGGTACAACCTCAACGGTTAATGGTCCATCCTACTCATGATCATGAAAAGTGATGGATGCCACAAGATACTGACTGGACGTGGCCGATGGTCTAGATTCATCTCCATGATGACTACTGCTAGATGCTAGTGGAGGATGCTCATCTGGCACGACGTGAGATGAAAGATTGTGAGATGATGAGTCATTGCTCGTAGACTGTCGATAATGTGTTGCGTCTTGACCAAACCTATAACGTGCAACAGTCCTCCTCAGTTGCGTAACAACTGTCTTAGCTCCTACGACATGCCGCATTAGGCTATACATGTCATGCGTCATGCCTCTCCAAATCCGTAATAGCCTATCATCGACCTATATGTCTCTGTAATGAGCGGGCCTGATGCTCGCCTCAATAATCAATGCATTGAGTTGGTCACCCAACTCCATCATGTATATATCATCAAGTCGACCACGCCCAGCAAAAGGCAGTACCGGTGCACCAACAAGAGTAGGTCTCTCTACACCAGCCTCCTGATGATCATTGGAATCTGGCATGCTCTGATCATCATCAGGATCCACACCTGGATCATATGGTGGTGCTGGCATGTCCTTGCCATAAAAAGATCCAATGTCTGCAAAATATATACAAGTAAACAGCAATAATTAGACAATTTCATTACACAATTTAATAAAAACAAGTTAAAGAACATGCTAGAATAAATTTAAATAAGACAGTAATATTACCTCTATCATCTGGCAGCTCATCAGTTGTGAAGAGGATGTTGGCACACCCTCCCCAATCCAAACCTGCATAAGGACAGGGGAACATAATGAAGGGATGCTCCTCAACACTGGCTAGAAACTCGAGTGCATCATGCAATATCCTCACTGGAAGCAAAGTCTCGTCCCTCTTGGGCATCATCTGCCCCCACATGTGCATACATGCCTTGAACATCGGCCTATGAGGCTGCCGAACAAAACTAGGCCTCGTCTCTGGAAACCTCTCAAAAAATAAACAAAAATCTCTAAAGAAAAAGGGAAGTTGACCCTCCCTTGTGCATGAGCACGACATCTATCTAAGGCTATACAGAACTCCTGTAAAAAAATGGCATACCACTTGAAAAGTCATGGCTCTTGTACTAAATAATCAACATGATATATAAGCGAGCAACTAATGCATTTCCCATCACTGGTGTTGTGCGAAATGGTCGAAATGATAAGTGAGAGACACTGCACCTCCTCACTACCAAATGCACCAATATGTAACTGACCTCCAATGACCTGAAAATCTGCAGGAGATGGTACATTTGCTCCAATGTATCTCTAGGAGTAAACTAACTGACTCCCTACTACACAGCCAGCAGCAACCTCTGGGAACAAGGGAAAATCCACCCCTCTCCTTGATAGCCCTGTAATGAAATATATATCTTCCTTTGTGGGAATTTACCACTGGTCGATACCAACCCAAAAATCCTGTTGGTGGGCATTCCACCTTCGAATAAGATGTCTCAAAAACAAACCATGGCCCTTTAGGGAAGTAGTCTCCTCATATAACTTGAGAAGGCCTACTTGCCTTAGGAGCCCCTGCGTAGCTACTGTAATAGGGCGAGGGTATGCATCTCTCTCCCTCTGTTGTGCCTCCCACAGGTGAACCATGTTATATTGCTCCGCCTGTTGTTGTTTTTGTTCCCCCTCTTCTATCCTTTCACGTCTCTGAATGATTGACATATTAAACACAATTTTTTTATTAAATGAGACATGTATTTAGAAATTTAAATATATATTTTTCTTTTGAAAAAAAAATAAAAAAATAGTTGGTGCACCAAAAACACAGTCACGCACCTATCCCAGTGCGTCTTTTTGTAGAGTGCACTGGTGTTGGTGCACTAGATAATATTCAGCGCTCTGGGGGTGGTGCTCTAAAAAACTTTGTAGCGCACCGTTGAATATGTACGGTGTCAGGAGGGCGGTGTGCTGACTAAACTCTATGCCTCAGGATGTATAGTTAAGTCAGCAGACAAACCTCCTGCCATCATTACATAGTGAATAGTGCAGTATTTTACTAGGTCACACCATTGACCCATGTGAAATACAGAAAGCCGTGCACTGACAAAAATAGTCATCCTAGGGTGGCTATTTTGGTCAATGCACCGCGTCGCCGCTATTCCACTAAGTTAATGGTGCGGCTGGGTAACCGACCGCACTGCACTTTAAAAAAAAAAATTTAAAATAACATGGTGCGCCTTTGGTACCGCCCCAGAACCGGTGCAAATACCATTAGCACTGGTTTACCAAGCTGAACCATTGACCCAATCAAAATGTCGTATGCGGTGCGCTGAAAACATTACCCGCCCCAGGGTGGATAATGCAGTCAACGCATGGTGTTGCTGCTATTCCACGTTGTCAATGGTGTGACCTGGTAAACAATTGCACCGCACTTTTTAAAAAAATTTAAAATAACACAGTGCGCCTATCGGTATTGCCCCGAAATTGGTGCTGGTACCATTACCACTAGTTGCAGTGCGACTTGTAAATTTACAGGCAGCACCGCAAACCGGTGCGAGCCGAATGGCTCGAGCACACCGTGCGAATTTTTTTTTCTTTTAATTTGTTAAAATAACACGGTGCACCTATCATTACTGCCCTGAAACCGGTGTGGATACTGTTAGCACCGTTTGTGGTGCGACCTATAAATTTACAGGCAGCACCGAGAATCGGTGCAAGTCGAATGGCTCGAGTGCATCGTGCGACAATATTTATTTATTTTTCTTTTAAATGGTTAATTTTAAGGTTATTTTAAATTATAATATGCTAAAAGTCTTAATTATGGAAAAAGAAGAAAAATACCAGTACATTTGGTCGTCGAGGAGGAATATTGGCTGTAGAATTCGCAAAATAAAATGTGTCCATCATTTTGCAAAATTCAAGCTAGATATTGGTGGGAAATGCACAACAGCAGTGTGTGTAATGAGTGCAATGGGAGCACCGATGTCAGGGTGGCTGAGACAAGGATAAATTGCACCTATGCTTGAGAGCTCTAGAGCACTGACAAAAGTGAAAAATGTGGTTTTTTGGCTGTAATTTTTTTTATTTAACTCTGTTCCAGTGTGTGGGGTTTTATGGGCACACCAATGCGTTTTCTTCATTCTGCACTGGGCAGTTTCTATTTTTTCATGCTTTTTATGAGGCACTGGTGCAGAATTGTTGTAAAGCACTAGTGCGCTATAGTAATACAACGCACCAGGCGGGTGTGTATGGAGCGCGCGGTGTTTGGTGTGCCAATGTTTTGTGTGCATCAGTGCTTTCTCTTGTTGAATGCACCAGTGCATTTTACAGTGATAATAACACTAGATGAAATACATCCACATAAACCTCTGCCTGCCAACATCCTCTAGTAACCTCTGCTAGAAATGGATTTCTGGGGTATTTTTATAAGGGGTTCCTCAACAACATCCACTAGAGGGTCTTTTCCTTGTAGTTCCATTTGATTTTTCTTTAGTCAGGAGCGTGGAGAGCTATTCCATAATCAATAAAAAGAGTAAAGGGAAGATTGGGAAGCCTTTCCAAATTCGTCTACCTGCATGGTAGAAATCAGTTATTGCACCATTGATAAGAATGTCGAAAGCTGCATTGGTAATACATCCCATAATCTAGTTAGTGAAGGAGTGGGGGAAGCCAATATGTATCAGGATGACTTGTAGGTAACTCCAATTTTCACAGTCAAAGACTTTTTCTAGGTCAATTTTGAGAATGTTACTCTTAAGACTCTTGTTTTTTATGGAGTGTAGGGTCTCCTGAGAAGTACTAATCGCTTCATGAATTTACCTCTGATTTAGAAAAGAAAATTGCTCCTTGGCTATGTGCTAAGATATAATAGGCTTGATACGGTTTGAAATCATATTGGATATGATCTTGTAAATGAAATTTCAAAGGGAGATAGGAAGGTATTTATTAAAATATAGGGGATTTTCAGTCTTGGAGATGAGAGAAATAAAAGTAGCATTGAAACCATCATAGATTTGACCATAGGTTTGTCTTGCTTCGATGACTTGAAGAAGGACCTTACCGATGAGATTAAATAAGGTAAGATAGAAATCCATAGGCCATCCATCTGGCCCTGGACTCTTATCCTTATTAAACCATTTCCAAACTCCTTCCACTTCCCCCAATGTGACTGGCACATTAATATCATCCAAGTCATCCTCCTCCACATATCTATGCATCGACTTGGAGATCTGCTTGATCTCTGAAATATTTGCAGTCCTGGGATCTATATATTGATTGGAGAAATGTATAATTCCCATATCCACAATCTATGAGTGATTTTTTTTCCACCCTTCCATGTTGATCTTTTAGTTCCCAAATGGTTTTAATTATCCTTCTACCTTTGGCACATTGGTGTTATCATCCCCAACTTATAGCCAGATAGCCCTACTTTTGAGTCTCCACTCTTCCTCCTGTTTTCTGAGAAGTTTTTCTTTCTCCATATCCAAAAATATGAGCTTTTCCTTGGTTTTCGAGGATAAGAAGTTGAGTCCATCATGACCCCTCATAATCCCGAGTTCTACCTCAATGTTCATTAAAGTATCCTCCTCTAATTTCCTCTTCCTTTTGGCCCATCTAATGGTGAGGGACTTTATATTAGACAAGTTGTGGTAGAGAACTCGAGGAGGCTACAAATCAGGCCTTTGGTCATACTGTATCCATTCACTCTGGGCCAAGCAATGGAAATCAGGCTCCTCTAGCCAATTAGAGTTGAATTTGAAGGGGGAGCGAAGCTTTTGGTCACCCATCTATAATTATAAATGGGGGAGTGGTCTGAGGAGCCACCCACCATGACCCATTTCCTTTATTTTTCAAATCTATCATCCATAGTAACCTTGGTCAGGAATCGGTGAAGTCTTCTAGCCAAAGATGCCTCCCTAGTTCTCATGTTCCTCCAAGTGGGGAGCTTCTTGGGCATAGCAAGATCTAGAATATCAACTTCATCAACCATTCATTAAAAATATGCAGATTTTGGGTTAGGGGTGGCACAAGGCCCCCTGGACTTAGAGAGGCAAATGGATAAGTTGAGATCCCCACCCAAAATAATATTGTCTTTCTGCATAACAGAGGAATTCATCCAATCGTCCCATATTTCTTCTCTGTTTTGGCAGGGACCATATACATTGATCAAACTAATGGGTTGATCAGAATCACGAATATCAATGTTAGCTACCATGATCCCTTCCCTGCCCCACCAATTGTTAATATGCATGGTTCGATTATTAAGTCCCATGGAACAACCACCAGATCACCCTCTAGCATCTAGGGTCTGAAAAGTCCAGTCAGGGAGTAAGGTGGATAGTAAGTTTTTAATATACAATCCATCCCCTGAAGTTTCTTGTAGGAGAAGTGCATCCACATGAATAAGGGCTAATGATATCTTTAGGGCCAATTTTTTGTCAGGGCTGGCCAAACCTCTACAGTTGAGAGATAGGAAAATCATGGATCACTGTTGCCCTGGGTGTTCTTTGCTCTAAGAACTCGATCAATGGAGGTTTGCATCCTAGTAGAAACCTCCATACTAGCCCTTCTAATATCCTCAGTAATGTAAGAAGGTATTCCCTTAGCCACTTTGGGGAGAGAATCGCCAATGTCAACACTGAGACCAAAGTTTTGTGAGGTCACAACCCTAGAGGAAGATCAGAGATTATAGCAATGGATAGAAGATGAACTTGAAGAGTCTGGAATGGATACAGAAGAGGACTCACCAGCAAGGGTAAGTGGGATGGGCCTATAATGAGTGGGTGGGGTAGTTGCAACAGGACAGATAAGGGAATCCATATTACAATTGACTAAATTAATTTTAGAAGAAAAAATAGATCAAACAGGGGAGACAGTATAATGTAAATAAGAAATAAGAGTAAGGGGGAAAACAAGAGGTGTACCCAGATTGGAGTATTATCCTCCTCCAGTGGATGTATACTGAAATTCTAAGCCATATTGTGAGCATGATGAGCCATGGAGCAGCTCGAGGTGGTATGCAGTGTGGGTTCAACTGGAGTCATCTCATTTGTCATAGCCTCCTCTCCCATATTGACTATTTGTGTCCTCACATGCAAAAGGATCTTTGGATGTTCAATGGTCGGAATGATGAGAGGGAAATCCTTGTACAAGTGTCCCACCTCATAACAATGTCTACATATAAACGACACCCCTTCGTAGTCTAGAATCTGGCATCGCACAATGTCTTTGTAGTGCAGATTGAATGCCTCCACAAGGCCTTCCCTCATGTCCAGGTGGACTAGAATCCGAGCCACCAATATATTCCCAGCCTCAAGATAAAATATAACCTAGTCCATATAAATCCCCAAATCCTCTCAAATGAAACAAAGAGCCTCTTCAGTCCAAAATTGTAATGGTAACCCAGGAAGTCTGACCCATATTGGTCCTACACCTGAATTCTCCTTATCCGAGTCGAATAGGGGTGTCCATCTCTTCAACAAAATAGGGGTCATATCTATGTGCCAATATTTGGTGAGGACCCAATTAGCCATGTCTGGGTGTGGGAAAATAAGAGCGAACCAGCTTCTGTTCATCTTTAGAACCCCCGAAAGTTGTTCCAGGATGTTCCCCCAAGTTTTCGCAATCTAGATCTTGAGCCTAGCTGAGGAGTAGTTCCTTCCTCGAACCCACCTAACCAACACATTTTGTGAGGTGTGATCCATTTTCTCCATGTCGACACCTTCTCCAAAGACCAAATCCCTTATTTTCTCTCTACTTTTCATGCACCTGTGCATCTTTTTCCCAATTCTGATAGTGGTCTTGTCCCGTCCGTTTCCTTCCGCTTCTAGGGTATCATCCGAGTCGGATGATTTTATCCCCTTCGATGGTGGGATCAGGTGCATTATGCCTTTGAAACAACCTGAAGTCACAATGAAGGGAGGTGCCTCATGTTTGGTTTCTTCTGTCGTGTATTTTTCACCTTGGTTTATTCCAATATGTTCGAAGCCAAAATATCCTTCCTTTTGTTTGATTCCAAACCCCATACCTTCCGCTATCGGATCCAATTCATAAGGGGTATCTTGTGCTTACTGCTCCCACAGTCTAAGGACCGATGGATAGGGTATAGAATATGTCGGGGGTGCTAATGTCGTCAAAATAGGCTCCTAACTAACCGCCTCAGTTGTCGGATGTGTTCCCTCCACGATGTAATGTGACATGGAGAATTCCCCTATATTCATTGATACATGTTCTTTGCCAGCAAGGTCCACCTCATGAGACGGCCCACTATTCTATTGAGGAGATAAACTGACCCAAATTTGGGATGGGTCCAAATGGTCCAAAGTGTAATCTGCCTCATCATCAGTCATCTTAACCGTGCAGTATAAACCCCTTTTTCTCGATGAGTGAAAACCCTTGCCGCGTCAACCTTCCCTATTCCAAGGTAAGCTCTGAGTTAATCTCAATAAATTTAGCTGAGCCCGTATGCCAGGGGCCAAATAAATATAAAAAGTGGAATGATTATGCCCCTTTGTTGGTTTTTTGGGACTATAAAGAGGGGAAATGGAGTTGTTCACCTGCGGAAAAAAATTGTGACTATGGCAGAAAGGTGCCCTCTCCCACATGGATGACAGTGCCCTATGTTGGCAGGTAGTAGGGGTAGTAGACATAAAAACCAAACAATTCCAATCCATCGCAAATATCGGGGGTAGTTTAAAACCCGTAGCAATATGTTAATACAATAAAAAAATGAAACAAGAACCTAAGCCTGAGGTGCATCTTGTTGAACCATGTCGATGCCAGCTCCGCGATCCTTGAGGCACTGTTAGGGTTTCAGGTTGCTAAGGTTAGGCCACCATATCCGGGGCTTGTCCGTGGTCACTAGGGCTTTCCTTCCTCATGTGTTGTTTTTTTTCACATAAAACCCATTCTATTTATACAATACATACTAATTGTGCCTATATTACCATTCTTATATTTTTTTAATGGACTTGTTTTGCAATCATCAACCAAGATATAAACCATAATTCCCTATATGATATGGAAAACATCATAATTGAATCCTTATCCTGGATGGAGCCTAAAACATCCCAAAGAATATTTATATTTTTCTTTATGGTCCTTTTAATTCCATCACAAAATCCATTGTGATTCTATTTGTAAGGGACCGAATAAAAATGTTACTCGGCAGGATTCCCAAAATAGGTGATTGAACTTATATTGTTCCTTATGGTCATTTTAATTGTGTCATGAAATCGAAATCCTTGTGATTCCATTTTGCAGAGACTGAACAATTATAGTGTTACTCAGCGTAATGGATTCTGGAAGCAAGCAATCATGGTTGAATTTTCCTCCTAGAATGTATCTAAGCTTCTTGCAGTTAGAAACAACAGTGATATCTCCTGGCCTCCAGTCTCAGAACCCCCTCCCCCATTCACACAACAAGGTATGGTGATAGGTTCATTCCCAATAGAACAGGGTCTAGGCTCAATGGATTTGCCCTCACCAAAAATAGCCTCAGCCTTTACCTTCACCCACTCGCTCTGTTATCGAGGGTCATGCTGATGTATCTTCATCCTTTATGTGTGTACACTCCACATAGCTGAGAAATGACATATTTTTGGAATATGTTGTTGGTCCAGCCACTCCTGCCAGTCCAGAGAAGTCCACAAAAATCTATGGTGGTCTCGAGGATTCGATAAAGTCACCTATGAGTCCGAGCAAGAATATTTTCATATTTAAGAATGACCATGGGGGGGAACAATCCCTGTTTGCCTTACTATGCTTCTCCTATTAGAAGTGAGGGTATTTTCTCATCTAATGTCAGAATTCCATGAAAGTCAACTTGGAAGAACACTCACTTCCCTTATAAGGTAGGTTTCTTATGTATTTTTATGACGTAGGATTTTCTTAGATCTATTTTAATCTTCTAAAGAAAATATATTGATCTATTTCAACAGTTTTCAGCTTTTGATTATTAGAAGGATAAGGTCCTTGAGCTGAACAAAAGGGAAAATATTATAACTAAACAAGAAAAAATCCATTTTTTCCTTTCTAAGGTTTTTATCAGAAAAAAGGTTGGGTGTACTTTAAAGGCAAACAATAACCCCCATCAGTGAGCATTTTCATCTTGTCTATTAAAAGGGAATAATGTGATATTTAAGAGACATGATGAAAAAGGAAATAAGCTAATGACTCACTATGTGGCGATTGTTATTTTCCATGCTTTAAAAACCCCTATGCTATGTATATACAAGCTAATGATATTTTATTGTTCTTGCTCCCTTATTGGGAAGGTGATTTGGAGAGAGCTTGAGTCACTTAGATTTCTATGAGCAAC
The DNA here is from genome assembly GCA_034641835.2 of Pinus albicaulis. Taxonomy (NCBI): domain Eukaryota; kingdom Viridiplantae; phylum Streptophyta; class Pinopsida; order Pinales; family Pinaceae; genus Pinus; species Pinus albicaulis. The sequence goes on from CM076577.1 coordinate 104,854,589, forward strand.
ACTGTAATGAAAGTCGGTGGATTGTAATGATTGAAATTTCCTAAAATGGTTGGTGCAAACGTCCCAAATTATGGTGACATGTGGTAGAAATAAATTTGAGCTTTGAACTTCACCATGTTAAAAAAAAAGGACTTTAGCTCTTTACCACTTCTAACTATGATTGATATTTGGATTGATTACAAGCTTGTTTTTGCTGACTGTGTTGGCTAATTTTTTTACATATATAGGCTATAAAATTTGGCAGTAGAGTATATTTCCAAGCTTGGATTGATTTCACATCCAATGGGTAGTAGGGTCTTTACCTTGGTGGAGATAATGTCCATTATAAGATATGCATACATTGTAGGTTGGACATTTTCGTCCTATGGCATCGGTATGGGAGATACTCTTTCCATTCAATAGTGAAAAATGCATTCCATTTTTATGTAGTAAAATGAATTCCCATTTTCCCACTTGTTCATGGTAGTGATTTTATATTCAATGAGATCTACGTATATTTCTCAAGTCATCCTAGAGGCTAGAGTAGGGTCCAATGAAGAAGATTGTAGAGTGTGGATTAAACCTAGGCCCTCTCAACTGAAAAACGAGATTCAACAATTTGGAGAAGAGATTTCTATCTTACCAGCTTAAAAAAAATGCATAACCCTATTTCTTAATAACTTATATCTATACAATTATTGAGATTTGATTTGATTACAAGCTTGGTTGTGTTAACTATGATAGCTAAAATTTTACCTGAATAGGGCTATACACATGTTCATTTTGTATCCAAATATAACATATGGTAGTATAATAGATTTCCCAACTTGGATCGATAGCAAATCCAATAGTCAACAATGTTTTTACCTTTGTGGAGATAGTGCCTACCGTAGGATATGCATGCATAGCAGGTTGGATGATTTTCTCCAGTGGAGCTGTTTGGGAGATCTATTTCCTTTCAATTGTCAAAAGTGATTTCCATTCTGATATGATAAAAGGAATATCTATTTTACTACTTGATCATGGTAATGATTTCATATTAAATCATATCTGTAGTGATTAGAACATGGACTAGTGAAGAAGAGTGTAGAGTGTGCATTTTAATCTAGGCCCTCTCAACTGAAAATCACATTCAAATATCTGGAGAAGGGACTTCTATCTTACCAGCTAACCACCCCCTCCCTTTGCACAAAACAAAAATAACCTAGAACATGGACCAACTTAGAATCTTAATCTAGTTGGATATGGTGTGCACCATGGGATATGCATGCAATACAGGTTGGATAATTTCCTCTATTGGCATATGTCTAGGAGATACGCTTCTTCAATTGTCAAGAATGCTTTCCATTTGCTGTGATAAAAGGAATTTTATTTTCCAACTTGTTCATGGTAGTGATTTCCAAGCCATCCTATAATATGGACCAATGAAGAAGAGTGTAGGGTGTGCAATTAAACCTAGATCCTCTATACTTAAAATCGTGTTCACTAATATGGAGAAGAGGATTATCCCTTACACAATTTATAACCAGACCATGATTGAGTTTTGATGTGATTACAAGATTATTTTTGTTGACATTGCAAGCTAATGTTTTACTTGAACAAGGTTATACACATATTCAGTTTTTTTCTGACTCTAACTTTTAGTAGTAGACTAGATTGTGTAGCTTGCATTGGTTACATATCCGATGGTTAACAGAGTATTTACCTTTGTGGAGATAGTGCCCACTATATGATATGCATATAATGCAGGTTAGATGATGCTCTTTTCATTCAATCATGTATAAAGATATTTGGTTTGATTAGAATCTTGTTTTCTTTAGTTCTGCTAGCTAAAGTTCTAATGTTTGACAGTAGAGTAGATTTCCCAACTTGTGTTTCTTCAATATCCAATGGTTATCAGAGTCTTTTCCTTGATGGAGATAGTGGCCACCATAGGATAAACACACACAGCTGGTTGAACGATGTCCTCCTATGGAATATGCCTGGGAGATACTCTTTCCACTCAATCATGAAAAATTCTTACCATGTTGATGTAATAAAGTGAGTTTCCATTTTACCAACCATTCATGGTAGTGATTTTATAGTCAATGAGATCTTAATAGATTTCCCAAGTTGTGCTAGGACCTGGACTAATAATGAAGAATAGTGCAGTGCACAGATTTAAACCTAGGTTCTATCAATTAAAAATCATAATCAACAATTTAGAAAAGATACTTTTGTCTTGACTGACATTCGATTGATTCCAACTTTGACTTGCAATTTATATTCGACTACCTATTCTAACATTTTTTTTCTTATTTTTTTCAACTGTGATGGAGCCAAGCTAGAAGGAAATTTTTTGAGTTGTTCAAAAGAACCTCAATAACTTAGTCTAATACCAATCTTGAGAAAAACTAGTTCCAACATTAATATTATGAAATAATACATGCATCTGGGAAAAGCTAATAATATCATCTCAATAATTGATATCTTTAAATTTCAAAATTAGTTGGTAAAATATAACATATTGGGTATCATATATAACACTAAACAAGAATAATGGTTGTGATATCTTCTAATTATCAATAAGATCTTCGGGATTTCCAAGAGGTTAGCAGGATTGGTGACTCTTCTTTTATAAGTCCCCTTTGTTACTTTATGTTTAGGAGGACATTGGTAGTCAAGTGTGCTTCAAGAAGATATGGATGAGAATTATAGTATCTGAACAAGCTTAGAAAGAGGTTCTTTTGGTTTTGGGACCAGAGCCGTGGATAGAAAGTTCCACCTCCCAATACATGACAAAGAATGTGGTCTCCAAGATTGTCTTTCATTTGCATAGAATAACTTAAACCCTATGATGGATTCAATTTGTTGTTGGTAATGGCTTTCAACAAAGTTACTATATGACTTGATTTTTGAAATAAGTTTGTAATCATGGGCATGTTCCTTCATTTTGGCCAAGCAAGGTTATGAAGTGAACAAATATGGAAAACCGGGGCCATTGAAGAGTGGAATGGGTCAATTTATGGCATGGAAAGGACCTCAAGTCACTCAATCTCCTTAGTCTCAGATAGTGAATGCCAGAAAGGAGAAGGATGATGTTGCAAGCGACAATGAGCACTCAAATATGCCATTTCCTTTGAATTGCGATGGAGTAGTGAGTCATTCTTCAATGAGCGGTACTTTTAGTACCAACCCTACTTCTACTAATGCTCCTCTTCCTGCTTCCTCCCCTTCATCCTCATCACTTAGAAAGTTTCAAAGGAAGGATGTGTTGCTGTATGCCAATATATTACGATCAAGGAATAATTTTTTAGATGCATTTGGTATCTATTGAATATTTATGGAAACAGAGCCTACCAAGGTCGAGGCTCACATTGGAAAAGGAATTTGTCTCCATATACAAGGTCTCATTAAGAAGGCATGTGAATTCTTTACAGAAGCTATTGTGCTCGATCCCTAGAATGTTTTTCTCTCTCACGCATTGTGTAGTTTTGTACAAGGATGAAGGGATCTTTCTAGATGCAACGAAGGTTTTTTTCTCACATCGAACAATGTTTAGGTTTTTTATTTTTATTTTTCTTCTATGTACTTATCTTTTGCATTACTTGTTTTTTCAAGCTTCTATATAGTGGTAGGTTTTTTATAATGGATTTTTAAACCGAGTGCATTTGAATATTGTTGGGATGAAAAAAATATATCTAAAATAATCATAGCATCAATATAGAAATGTGAAAATTACATGAGCTCTGTTTGAATTAATTTATTAAAAAAAATGTCAATCCATATACATTCGATTGACATAATTGTTTGGATGGCACTGTTGGAACTGTGAAGTTTCAACCAAAGTAAAATTTTATAAAATTTATTGTTAATGTACTAAGCCTTTTTAAGGAATCTCTACCTATTATCATGTCAGTTAATGTTGATGAAATGGATTGATTGACATGGCATGGTCATCTACTAACTAGTGGTGTCACAATTCTACACATGTCTGCTACAAAGAAACCTAGAACATAAATGATAAGAGTTTGAACTTGTTGCCCTTCCATAAAATAGGAAATCTTGAGTCTTTGGCATGGAATCCTAACAACATTCTCATGTTGGGTTATTTTAGACAAACATATTTCTTGTAAAGCATCGGTACTCTTTAGAACAACCCAAATCAATGACTTTGTTTCGAGGGTAAATATATACCATCTTTAACCAACATATCACATTGGATTCATTTTCTTGGTCGTTTATCATCTTTATTTATTTATTTAATGTGGCATTCAGATTACCATAAATTTTTTAGAATCCATGTTAGTATCTACTTTTCAGAAGGCCACATTGCAAAATAAAAACATTTAGATTTGGTTCTTCCTACCTAGGTGTCCTGGTGACTACAACATGCATCACTTGTGGACTTCGAGGGTTTATAACTGATGAAATGTGTCACTCTCTTAAATGGATGGCCTATTACAACCATTGTTTATTACAACCCTATTTAGTTTTTGACACATAATCAGCAATGGATTAAATGTGTCACCCTCCATATGGTTAAAATGTTGTTTTTTCTTGCCATGAGAAATTCTCAAAACCCTAATTAGCAATTGGAGTTTTTATAAGTTATAAACCCTCGAAGTCCACAATATTTTTAGAAAAATGAAAATAACTAGTCATATTTTAACCATATGGAGAGTGTTCTCATGAGTGCTAGGAACATTCTTTGGAGCACTTCAAATTGTAGTCACCCAAGTCAAGCACACACTCCTAAAACACTATATCTAGCACAAGAGAAAGAGGGGCAAGTGAGTTCCCATGCAATATAGGTTTCTACTAGGCTCTCCACATTTTTCCCCTGAAAAATTATTCTTGGATGATCCAATGAAATTGAACCTCAAAACCCACTTCAAGGATTTCTGCAAAGGAATTAAAGAACAACATATGATAAATATCCAATAACTCTCCCATTAATAGATTATTTTACTAAATCTGAATTGTTAGGGTAGGAATCTGGAAAAATGTCCTAGAGGTTTTGAAAATGAGCAAAAATGCTAGCTTTGAGAATTTATATATCTAAGTGGACAAGAAATCCAAATCACTATAAGTATAAAAAGTTTACACTATAAGTATTTTGGATGAGGGAAATATCGAACAATTTGATTGGACAAAAAGAAAGCATTCTCACCTTTATATGTTTTTCAATGGACAAAAAGAAAGCATTCTAAGATTTTTATGTTTTTCAAAATTCAAAACCATGTTCTTATTTTTTACTTCCTTGATTATTAGTTCCATGACACATTTAATACCTTTATTATTATTTCCATGAAACCAATTATGTTAAAGAAGAATTTTTCTGGGTAATTTATCCTTTTTTTTTTGCAAATCCACTTGCTAAAGTTGCTTCTGTATTGATGCATGTTGTAGTCACCAGGACACCTAGGTAGGAAGAACCAAATCTAAATGTTTTTATTTTGCAATGTGGCCTTTTGAAAAGCAATGTGACACATTTCATCCATTTTTTATTACAACCCTATTTAGTTTTTTAGTTTCTAGTATCTCTTTTATAAATTAGGCACATGGCCTATCTTGTAAAAACTCTTTTATACATGCTCTAAGTATTTGGTGACAATGGCCTATTACATTTCATATTCTACTCCTTCCAATATAGTTCATAACTTTATTATTTCTAGATTAATTATGTTATTTGGTTCAACTTCATTTCCTTTTCTACTTCATGCGATTTTTTTTTTACTTTGTAACTTCTAAATAGTTTACCACTGGTTATGAATTTTTGAGACTTGTACTGAATTTTCGATGTTCTAATCTACCATGAATCACATTTTTAAGCTATTAATAATATCCTATTTCCTATTATTAGAAAAATATACATTCTCCACAACTAATTTGGCATTCTATACATTTTTTTGAAGGTGTTGGAACCAAGGCTAGGAATTATATCCATAATAATACTCATTCCATTTGCACAACCATGATGTCTTATAAGGGGCTTGGAATGTTATTTTTTTTGGTAATTAGGGTGGGTGGGGTGGGGGAAATATCTCCACCCTCTTTACCAATGAGCTAGCTCCTATTGTACAAGACCTTTTTATTTGAAAATATATGCATCATAATATATAAATATATGCCTTTAGAATGTCCCTATGAATGCTTCATTCACAATTGTTTTTTGTAAAATATTGCTTTAAAAATATTGCAAAGTTCGAAGTCCTATTGGCTTTGCACGATTTGCAGATTTGAAAGTGAAGGAAGCTAAAGTCAGTATAGACTCCATAGTAAATAAATTGAGTTTCTTTGTCAATTCCTTGAGATTGATTACTATTGGTGGTTGTTGTGCATGTGTCTCGATAGCCTTATGATAATTTTCACAAATCTAGAGTTAGTATTGTGCAATTTCTATTTAGAAATTTTAGAGATTGTGCTGCATAATCCTTGTTTGGTTTGGCTAATTTTTTCTATTTGGTGTAGTTTCATGGGTGCGAATATTGCAAGGAAATATTTTTTTTAATAAGATTTTGATTTCCTTTTGCATGGCTTGTTCTATTTTTAATTTCAAACATCGTTGGATTTCCTCCTCCCATCACATTGTCACTTTGTTCGCTTGAAATGCAGCACATGCTAATTTATTTCTCTTTGGATATTTCATGGCATTCCTGATGGTGGTTCTCATATCTTATGTTAGTATCTAAACCATTATGAATGAATTTTTTTATGTCAAATCTTTTATGTTTCTATTTCTCATGCACGACTTTGATGCCTTAAATGCTGCATAGTAGGTCAAGTTATGTTATGGTATGTTCCACCCATTGGATAAGTGAAAAAATTTCACTTGTGGCCATTTGGTTCTATTCATATAGTTTTTTTCTTGATTTTGACTATCTGCACCAAAGGTAGAATAATTGAGATACATCGACCTTGTTATACATTATGGTCTTCCTTCATTTTGGATGCATACATTTGAATCACGATAGTGAGTAACTCGCTTTTGTTGCTACCTCATGCTACTTACCTAGTTTGAATGTTGTTTTTTCTTCAATTAATTCTTCCCACAATTGTTGATTCTCGACCTCTTTGAGTGCTTTGAGTGCGAGAGTCTTGGAAGCACCTTTGATAGCACACTCTCATGACAAACCTATTTCGGAGAACTCTTTGGGGTGTGAATAAGTGCTCCATACCTCCATGGGAGGAACTCTCACAAGTGCACTTCTCTAGTTCTTTTGGAGTGAACTCGAGGAACCTATATCACTCCCTAAGTGATTCAAGAGGTTTACTTGAGTGACTGAGAGTGCTCTCGCTATTAAAAAAATTCTCACAAAGAATTCTTGTGCTTAGTGAAATTTCTTTTACAAAATTTCACATTTGTAAGGTTTTTTTCATGAGAGGCCTTTATAGCCCCACAACTCATTTCTAGGGTTTATGAAGATCTAGAAGGGGATTTTAAAGGATACCATAATCATTATTGTTGAAGATATGAGAGGCAAGGTTTTTGTTTTCTCTTTCTTGTCTTTTTTTCCCTTTGTGTGGAATGATTTATTTCATACTCTTCTCATTTATTTTCCTTCATTATATTGTAGGTTTTTATCAAAAATCATGTTGGGTATATGGTGTATTCTTCCATATTTTAATGATGGTGTCGATTGGAAATACCAATGATGGGAATGGATTTGAGAATCTTTGAGGTTTGTGGTGAGGATGTCCCATTCCATGGGGAGAGACTTTTGGCTTTGTGATATATTTTATTCCATAATAGAGGTGTTTGATTTGGTGTTGACCATGTAATGTGGGAAAATCCTCCTAGAATATTCTAGAGTTCATTGTCAGTCAAATGGCTCTAAGTGCAATCAGATGAAAATATCTATGTTTTGATAGATTTATCTTCAAACCATTCCTTTTTATAGTCTAACTAGGATGCCTCTTGCAATAATATTGACCTCAAGCTAGAGGAAGAATATCCCTTGAGACCTCCTTAGTAAAGAAAAAATATCTATTTTCTCCACCTCTCTCCAACTGTAATATTCCACATCTGGAATTTTCTGCTCCATAGGGAATATCTTAAGATATTCCATTTTTCCTTATTCAGTGAGACACAGCAAGTCCATTTTAGAGATTGAATATTGGGTAATTTATAGGATATGTCTCCGTCAAACAAGGGAGAGATCTCGAGGCTAGCTGGCCCTTCACAGACTCTGCCGATGGATATGCAATATTCCACCTCGGGAATTTCTTCCATAGGGTCCTTGAGGATGCTGTATAAGGAAGCTGCTACATAAATAAGGCTAGCCGACACTAGGATGCCCTAGAAAACATCTAATATAACCTCCCTGTAGAAAATTATCTTAAGGAAATGATTCTAGATGGGTTATACAGACCTCCCCAAACTAGATCTATAAAACAATGCTCAATGAGAGAGCTTACAACAATATGCAAAACATCAATCTAAAACTATGCAAATCTAAATGTATCATGAGAGGGTAAATAATATAGCCATCATAATATTAATATACCAGAAAAATTATATAGAAATATCATGAGGAACAAGGCCCTCAAGCTTTTAGAACCAATCACCAATGAATAACCAGTGTAATACATGAGATGCTACAGCTGCACAAAATGCCGAAGAGCAGTAACTGCACAATCTCTATGATAGATGCAGCTGCTAAATACATAAAAAATGATAATGTAGCTGAAGGAATACAAATAAATGGCCCAATAGAGGAAAATGGGCTCAATATGGGATTTCTAGCCAATCTCAGGGAGATTGCTAGAAATGCTGGATAAAATACAATGGTGACAAACAAATTGTCACTACAAATGAAACCAAATGAATATGAGGCTATGGATGATCTGAAGTGATGCTTCCCTCCTCTGATAATGGCCTTAAAGGAAAAGGATCTGATCCCCTTTTACTCAAAAACACTCCTCCTGATGAGCACAAGAATCTCCCTCAACACTGCCCTCATGGAATAACGCAGTTTGTCCTAGTGACTGCGTAGTGGGATTTGGTGAATGAGTGGCCTCATGAAAAAATCTGAAATATGGTCCAAGAGCCTTCTCTACAGCTCATCCAACGAAGAGATCACCCCTCCACTGAAAAGAAAGTAAGGAAAGACTATATGAGTTCCTCTGCTGCTACTCTAGCAACACAACACCATCCTGCTACATAAATAACACTGCAACTGAAGGAGTCAGCTTGGACAAATCCCGGAATGAGGAAATTCAGATCAAATCCTCTCCTCCCATGAGGAAGAGGTGGGTGATCCCCTCCTGGGAACACCCCCAGTGCTCAAGAGCACTGCAATCCTCCTAAATAGCCCGGATATGCAAGTCCTTGGCCTCAATACGAAATTTCTGAATCAAAGCATGAAAAAATGAGATACTATCTTCTTTCTTATAAATCAAATAAACTCTCTTTCACCATAGGTCCCACCATTAGGGTTTCCATTCACTTTTGAATGCTTTCCCTCCAAAAACTGTGTTGTCTTCTAAGGCAAGCCACCCCTCTAAGGCAGCGTTGTTGACTTGGTCAAAGATGGCCAAATCAAGGTGATCCTCATCATGTTCACTCCATTAAGTGTTTATTTTAGCTGCTTGTTTATCCTCCTTCCTCCTAAGGAGTATTATTTCTCTATCATCAAGGGGTTAAGGGGTCTGCTTACCCATTTTATTAATAAAAATAAAATATGCGACTATAATGTTCCATTTTAGCTTGAGGCTAAAATTGGGAACATTACAGTCCTCGCCTCCCACATGTTGCTTGTCCTCAAGCAACTGCATAGAGAGAACAAAAATTTCTCCCCCCTCTCATCTTATGGCCTCCTCATCAACAATCTCCACTGCTGCTCAAGATATGCTGCAATTAAATTGTCCTCCAATGCCTCCTTCCAAGTATGCAAACCGGAATGGTGAACCTTATGGAAAGATAATAGGTGTAGGTGGAAATATCCCTACTGAACTATGGCATCCTCAAGGTAGGAGTGATGACATGCATGGGAAAATATAATCCCACTGATGTTCCCCTCATCCATGCTATCATCCAAATGGAAATCTTGCCCCCAGTTCTTGTGCAATGTAATGGGGCTGAACGGAGAGTTTTGCTGCTTCATCCCAATAAGCTCTTCTCTCCCTCTGTAGTACATATGGGGCTGTCTATGTCCTTTGGCTGAAATGTTATGGCCTCCAAGAGTTGTTACACCATTTTTTTGGTCATCTAACCCATTATCATTAGATGAACCCAAGTACACCATGTAACACCAATTTTACCCTAAGTAAAATTGCTTTCACCATGTAAAATAAAATTTGTCTATATTTCTTGGTCATATTTAACCCAAAATAAGGAAATTAATTAAATAAATCATTATTTATTTAATTATTTCCTAGGAATAAGTTATTCAAATCATTATTTAAATAATATTTCTAGTTAAATTTGACTAAATCATTTTTAAATAATTAAATAAATCATTATTTATTTAATTATATCCCCACCATCTCCCTAAAATAATAAATAAATCATTTATTTATTTATCGTTTATAAATATAGGAATTGACCCAAGTCAAAATACCTTTTCCCTCCAACAAATATAATAAAATATTCCTAAAGGGTGATTCTAGAATTTGATTAATACTATTTTATTCATGCACCGAGTTCTAGAACACCCCAATATTTTGTTATAAATAGAAGAGTTTTTCCCATTCATTAGTCACCTCCATTGCATTAGATCACACTAGATCTACTCTTGGTCACCATTTTCCATTTTTGCCTTGTGAGCTCCCATTGAGTTCTATGTTTGTCTGGGTTTTCTACCACAATAAGAGAGATGAATTTTAGATCTGAAACACTGAGGACTTTCAATAACCCATCCCATTGAGGAGAACCGGAAAACACGTTTCTTCTTTTCCTCTTAGGTGCCCCATTCTTTAATATAATATAAAATTCTTTTAAATACATTGTTCGTGTCTTGTCTATTGGATGCTGGGAGCCATATTATATTTCATCTGCTTAATGTCTTTTATGCTTAGATCTGGATTTGTGCAGTGGACTTAAAGATATTTTGTAGCCATAATCGATGTTAGGGCTATTTGTTATGCGTAGCTAAAGTGATCTTTTACGACGAAAGATTCATACTAACAATTGGTGACTCCACTGGGTTTTCTTTTGCGACTGCTGTCGTTTCATATATTCCTACATATCCAGTTGTTTCAGACCCTAGGGTTTCTCTTCCATTTTCTGTTTTTCCTATTTTTATGGTGCTTTCCACCTCTAAAACCCTCAAACAGTCAAATTTTTAACTTCTGTGTGTTTCCGGCCTTATTTCGTAGGTGACAGACATCAGCCGCAGCTGAGACGACAAATTTTTCTGAAATATGCCGTCGAGAGAGTCGGATCTGTAGGTCGCAATTTTCGGCCCAAAAAGTGCAACCTAAGCCTGAGGATGCACTTTTCTGCCCCAAACCTATGACCTGGACTGAAAACAGGTCAGAACCTGCGACCTGCACTTTTTCTGCAAATTTTCCAGCACTTTTTCTGGGTTTGTCTGAAGCTTCTGTCAGGGTTTTTCAGCCTCTGTGTCTGCTTGTTTAGACCTGTTTCTGATCTGATTCACTCAAATAAGAGGGAATCTTGCCCCCTAGGGCTCTAGTACCCTCCACGTTTTTGTGGGAGAGTCTTTCCTATTTCAGAAGTTTGACTTTCCAGAGTTTCAGCCTTATTTCTCTCAGATCTGATACCTCATTTTCAGATCCCTTTAGATCAGCTCTTCTCCCTTTCAAATCACCTCATATAGTTTCATTTGGGTTCATTTCTAGGGCCGCCTCCTTGTCCCTTCTATTTTTAGTTGATCTCCTTCTTTTTAGTAGCAACCTTGCCTCTGCCTCTTTGCTATTCTTTGCACCTCTTTTCAGCAGATTTCCCCTTTAGATCCCTGTCCCTCCCAACCTTAGATCTATTGGCCTCTTTTTAGCGTGCTTTGCTTAGTTTTTCCCTCTTATAGACTAGTTTTGAGAGACCCGCCTTCTTGGGTTAGCTTGATGCATTAGTAGCTGTTAATTTTCTATTCTTTTCGTCTTTTTTACTGCAGATTTATTTTCAGTTACGCAGCACACTTTTTCTTTTACTCTCAAAACGTCTGGGTTTAAACAATTAAAATTAACGCACGCCACACACTGACCCTAAGTGAAGAAGCGCCTGGTTAACACTGCTTGGAAAAGGCTTTAAAATCAATTGACACTGCACCTCGCTACCCTTGTTTCAACATTGACCTCATTTGATCTTGCACCTCCCTGCCTTTGTCAGTTTTTCTTCTTCCCGTCATCATTGCACCTCCAAGGCATTTATCCTGGAGACTTATTGGCATTCACCCTCAGTTTTCGGTTGGTCGACTTGCTCCTTCCCTTCATCGTCGAGCTAGTCCTCCCCCGAGTCCGCACTCTGACTCATCTTCTGATTCTTTGGTTTCTCCCCCACTTCTGGTTCCCCCCTGTTACCTTCACCATGTCTGGTCCAGGGCCTAACGCTAGCGGCAACCTCGGACCTAATGCTGGGACTGTTACTAGCGGAACTGCCACAGGAACTACCTCGAATGCTCCCTTATTCCCCTTCATGGTAGGCCTCAATCTCCCCGATTTCAATGAGTTGATCAATGATCCTATCCGCCATGATGTTGGTTGGCCTGCTATGCCAACCAAGCTCCCCTCCGACATTCCAAAGTTCGAAGGCCTTGCTGGAGAGAATCCCTCCAACCATATCCGATCTTTCCACATGTGGTGTTCATCCCATTCCATTACTGATGATTCCATCCATCTTAGATTGTTCCAATGCACGCTCATTGGCGAACCTTCTAAGTGGTATGTTGATCAGCTCACTTCCTCTCATACCACCTTTTCGACTCTTGCCCGGGCTTTTTTATCTTGCTTCCAGCTTCCCCTTTGTTATGACACTGGTATCGAACTTTTGACTTCTTTCCGTCAATCATCTGCGACTCGCCTATCCGATCATGTCCAGGAATGGCGGAGAAGAAAGAGCCTATGTCAATCTCCTACCTTCGAAGACCGTGTCTACATGGAATGGTTCCTTATATCTCTCTTGGCACCTATCGAGAAAGATGTCGCATCGCATTTTCCTCAAACCGAAGAAGCTGCCCTCCAAATGGTGTTAAAATATGACCAGATCTATGCTCAGACGGATTATGTTTATACTGTTCTACCTGATCTCCCCAGACCCAGTAATGCCCATGCACCGAGGGCACCTCATGCCGCCGATAGTATCTTTGGAGCTATCTCTCATCCATCCGCTCAACCTCCCATGAGCTATGGTTTTCCTGGGGGAGGGGGCACCACTTCCTGCACTTGCCCCCCTCCCGGTAGCACGCATCCAGGATCTGGCATGCTTCCTCTTTATGCCCAACCCCCTGTTACCAAACCTCATTATCATCCATATCCACAGCCTAGCGCTCCAACTCCTCCAGCATTAGCACCCCCCCCTCCCTTGTCTTCTCAACCCCCGCAATAGTAGCCACCACCCCCTCAAGGGTAGGTGTATGCACAGCAGAGTGCGACCAATCCTTTCCCGTAGCAACACTTCGTGGATAGCCAACCACCTCATGGACCATTAACCACTCAACCTCCTCCATCTGGTACCTCTGATTACCAAATCCTCATGATGAACACTGACCAACCTATAACTGTCGACCTTAACCTTCACACTCAGTCCCGTCCGCACCCCTAGCCTCCTGCTCCATCTGTCCCCAAGTCACCTTCTTCAGGTTCTACAGAGCCTCTTTCGACAACTAATGGTCCCTTACATATTCCTCCGCCCAACGCCGAGGTTCATACCAAGATTCCTAAGGGACCATTATGCCAAAATGCTACTTTTGACCGAGCTGCCCATTCGTTTAGCATAGTAGATGAGCTGGCCCAATCTCCTGTTGCCATTTCAACGCTAGAACGCCTCCAGTTGTGCCCCTCCCAAAAAAAATCTCTACTATCTGCCTTGGGCGCTGTAGATCCAGCAGATGACCAATTGATTATTGTCGATGCCCATCAGTCAGAGTCTCCTCCTCTTCCTGCTTCTGTAGCTTTCCAAATCTCCGTCAAAATCTGGAACACTAGCATTTCCTGGTGCATCATTGACGAAGGGGCATCCACCTGTGTAACGTCCACTTTGGTTATGAAACAACTTGGATCTCCTGCGCTGGCCCCTTCCACAATCACCCTTTGTGTGTGGGATGGCCATGCCTCCCAGCCCATTGGCCTCTTCCGTAACTGTCCTATCACCCTTGCGGGCAAGACTGTTTGTGTCGATGTTGAAGTTATCGATGCCCCTCTTGACTATAACATTCTTTTAGGGCGTAGTTACACCTATGTCATGTCTGCCGTCCCATCCGCAGTCCACCGCAAGATATTTTTCCTGCATAATGGAAAGATTGTCACCATTGACCAGTTGACATATCATGAACCAACATCTCAGACTTCCCATGAGTCCACCATCTCTGCTGTCAACAATAAGCAAACCATTGATTCTTTGACCAATGTTTCCCCCGGCTTCTACAAAGACTCCTCCTTGCTTGGAACCTTCCTTGGTCTTCCTCCTCCTCCTATCTTTGATCCCATCTTAGCAAATTTTTGCATGATGCAATCGTCTCGGGTTGACCTTAAACAGCCCACTTCGGCTAGTCAACAACCTCAACCTTGCCTGCAGAAACCCGCTCCTAGACCTTCGCCTCAACTGCCCGAACCTTTTTCGCCTGGACTTCCCATCCAGCTAATACTCATGAGCCTCCTTACCCACCTAGCCTTAGCCATTTAGGAGCCGTCCCACCAGGCCATTCCCCCTCTGGTCAGATACCGTTCCTAGCTCCCCCACCAGAAGTGTACACAGTACCTGTCATGGCCACCCTCTCTCTTCCTAACCTGACACTTGGGATTCCCATCTGGTACCTTGATCCTCTAGCTGCAACCCTGCCTGGTCAACCCAAACCTTCTCTTCCTTTGACCCCAGTTCAACCGGTCCCCATCACTTCCCCCGCTGCAACAGTGCCTTAGTCACCTCAACAGGAACCACCTCCTGTTGCGACCACTTCAAGTAAGAAAGGCAAAGCTCGCAAGGGGGCATCAAAGGAAAAGGTTGCCTTGATAAACCCTACCCCTCCTCGACCTCCAAAGCATACCATCCAGTGTGCTTTGTGTGATGTTTTTGGTCACGCCACCCACACCTATCCTAAATTGCCTCATCTCAAGCCCATGGTTAACGTCGCGTTCCCTGAGTCCCTGGTTCCGGAAGCCTTTGTTCCTTCCGTGACCACGGCCAAGAACCCCAAGAATATTCACACCAACCACCCCTGTGCTTTTTGTGATCTCCATGGCCATTACAACCACCTTTGTCCCCGCCTCAAGGACTTCTGCTCCTCTCTAGCCACGGTCCGCCAATTCAAGGCCAAGCGTAATGAGTCCACCTCCCCCCTATTTCCATGTTTTGCTTCGGCAAAACTAATAGACATGACGGATCCCATTGACATTCCCCCTCCTGATGTCAAGATGTTGGAGCCTTCGTGATGTAGGGGCATTAGACACTAGCCAGCAATGTAGGAGTTTTTTCCACATGTTGTGGCTAGGAGGGTTCGAAATGATCAAAATTGTAACAGCTAGGTGTCAATACCTCAACTAACTGTATCATTTAGAGTAGTTAGATTTGTAGAAGATGAATAGTTATATTTGATCTATTTGTCATGTTTCAGTTAATTGAATAATTTTAATTAGGCTTTTGGTTTTCCTAAGAACGGTCCTCTCGGAGGAACCAAAGAGTCATATACTGATGTATATAAGTTGTATTCCTCGGATGCATTGAGAGCAGAAGGAGAAAGAGAGATATTTTCTGAAATAGAATCTATGTGTTCACAATTGCTTCTAGTTAAATAATTTCTGTGCGCATTGGCCTTAGCGTTGTTTCGAATCCTTGATTGTGAAGAGATTTTTTAATTGTGTGGTGATTGAACTCTGTGCGCATATAATTACTGGGTTGAACTGTTGGATGGATTCTGCATATCTCTGTCTATAATTTCCCTCAATTTGTTCAAACAGACTCTGTTGAATAAATCCCCACTCATAAAAGAATTCTGCGAAAACCCATGGTCATTTAACTCTATTTAATGGTAATAGAAATCCCGCTTAATAAAGGAAATTACACTTGTTCGTTGTTAATTGGAAATTCCTAACCGGGGTCAGAACCTTAGTTAACAAACGGAGAATATACGAAGGAGAATGCAACCTCGACGTGAACCTTGGTTAGTCACTGTTCAAAACCCACGAGTGGATTTACGAAGGCGGATTGCCCATATCGCACCGCTTTTGGTGAGTAAGCGATATTTCCCGGTCGAGGAGCAATTACACAGATCTGTCGACACATGGCGAGGTATACCCACGGAAAACCACCGTTGCTGCACGCCATCACGTGTTAAAGTTCGTATCAGGATGTCGAGCGATATGCGTACATGCCGTTGATTTGGGAAGGGGCCATCGGACAGTGATCGCTTGCTATAGATGCGTGGAGGATAACGAGGTATGGTGCGTGAATTTGATTGGACCACTGATATATATGTGGGGCTGGGCCGAAGGTCTATTGTAACGTCGGTTGGTTATAAAGTGTCGGGCTATTAATATAAGGCTCGGAGATATAATTGAATTGAAAAGGTTGTGGATAATGTTATTTATCAAATTCCACGAATTTGATAAATAACCTCCGAGGAAGAAAAATATAAGAAGACCACGTGGAGGAGAGACAAGTACACAAAGGGGAGAGCTGACAGAGCCACATCTACATTTAACCATCTCTCCTTAGGGGTCCAAAATTTAGTTTTGTTGCGTCACTTCGTCCACCATATTCTACCTATCATCATCCATGAGACCCTCAAGGAACATTCCCTCTGAATCCTCCCCTGTTTCTTCTCTTGACCTTCCTTCAGCGATCACCCTGGGCTCAACATCGGTAGATCCTTTATCTACTTACTCTTCTGTCACCCCTTGTGATGATGCACATGTGAACCTCTCTTCTCATGTTGATGAGTCAAGTAGCTTCACCGCGTCAGGTGGTCTTTCTTCCACTAGTCACCCCATCTTCTATCACGATGACGAAATTATGGAAGAAATTCCCACCCCTGACTTTATCTATTCCCCCTTACATCGAACCCATGCATTCGCACCACATACACCTTGTGGCCATTACATTGAAACCCCATGTTTGGGTAAGGGGGCACCCATATTTGAGAGACCATGAGAAGAAATTCTCCACAACTCTCCTAGTGTATCTAGTCATGTCGACTTTAGTACCATTATTCTTCCACATTTAGCCGAACCTCTAGAGTCCCATATCAATTCAGATCACTCTAGGGATGATACGCCTTATCGTTCCTTCATCTTAAATCAGCAACCTAGTCTCTTAGACATTTTTGTTAACCACCCCATAGGTTTTCTAGGAGAGCATCAGTTCATTATCTCCAAATCCTCTCTTTGGGATAGTGACACCAGGTATGCCAACCCGAAAACTTAAAGTCCATTTGATTCCTATATGTAGTACTAAAAGAGATTGGTAAGCCTCCATTTCCTTTCTCATACTGCATAACCATAACGAAAAAAAATGGCGCACCACATCATCAAAATGTGTTTAGATTACCCTTTATACATTTTGGCATGACCACAACATGCTTGGGGGCACCTATGCCCCTCAACCATAACCCTCCTCAAAATCGCAATTCTTCACTTACAACACTTGTACTTGGGGCACCCCTTTACCCCCTTACTTGGCTTTGTTCGTGTTGATTTTCGTCATGAGACACCCTATTGTACTCATGTTTTTATGGTCCCCCCATTGGACCTTTACTGTGTGGCAGCACCATCAAGTCACCCTTGTTTAGAGCATCCGAGTTGAGTCATCATCCGACATGGAGTCTATCTCGAGTCCCTTTGTATCCTGCTATAGTCCTCCATCCTTCATCGCTTGGTCCCTCTCTTGTGTTGCATATTATGGCCTTCAGTACCATTGTCACCTATCCTCCTTGATATTGTGTCAGTTGCTACCAAGCCATTCATGCCCCTTATGATCTAACAAGGGAAGTCGTCCATCCGCTACTCAGTATCCCTCATTTCATTATCATCATTAGTGTCCGTCTGTTCATCGCTCTACTATTTTCTCCCGTGCCTTATTTGGGGTTCCCTTATTACCTCACCTATGGCGGACCTACTTCTGTCGACATCATTTCATTTACTCCAGAAGCTAGGTCTAGGGGGAAGTGTACCTTGGTTTGAGCTCTTTTCATCATGATCATGATCTATACACTTGATGGTCTAGTGATGCAGCAGTAGCTATTGGTGATTCCCAGGCATGTGTGAGACATCTCAACCCTCATGAGGGGGTGGCCCTGCAGGTAGCCCCCCACATGCCCAGATGACTTCTTCATCTCCGCCCTTGATGCAGCTCCTCTCATTTGATGATATTCGCCTCAACAGCTTGCAGCACCTCTTCGATTTGTATGTATCAGTCAGATTTTGTGAGCCCTTCCCCGTGTGTAGGGGGCATTTGGGTGTATTTGTATCAAATGTACTAAAATATTCTTATATAAGTCTTGAAAGTTATTCCAGGCATCGCATGTATGTGGGATTCATCATTTTATTTATCTGGCTCATGTTTAGGCCAGCACATGCTTCATTATTGCATTTCGTGGTTTTCCAGGCGCCTTATTCTTTGTACTATTGTCTCGGTGGGCATAGGTATGCCTCCCCCACCGCCTTTAACATTAGTACCACTTCATCACCTAGAGACTTGTTGCACTTGTAAGTCTCGTCTCCTCTGGGTCTAGTCCTTTAGCACATTAGACTACCTTACATTTCTCTCTCTCACTTTCCTCTTGATGCCTAGTGATTGAGTTCTTACAATGTACTTCGGTCATCCGATTTTCTCCTAACACTCGTACGTTGGGGGGCAATTTGTTACACCATTTTTTTGGTCATCTAACCCATTATCATTAGATGAACCCAAGTACACCATGTAAGACCAATTTTACCCTAAGTAAAATTGCTTTCACCATGTAAAATAACATTTGTCTATATTTCCTGGTCATATTTAACCCAAAATAAGGAAATTAATTAAATAAATCATTATTTATTTAATTATTTCCCAGGAATAAGTTATTCAAATCATTATTTAAATAATATTCCTAGTTAAATTTGACTAAATCATTTTTAAATAATTAAATAACTCATTATTTATTTAATTATATCCCCACCATCTCCCTAAAATAATAAATAAATCATTTATTTATTTATCGTTTATAAATAAAGGAATTGACCCAAGTCAAAAGACCTTTTCCCTCCAACAAATATAATAAAATATTCCTAAAGGGTGATTCTAGAATTTGATTAATAATATTTTATTCATGCACCGAGTTCTAGAACACCCCAATATTTTGTCATAAATAGAAGGGTTTTCCCCATTCATTAGTCACCTCCATTGCATTAGATCACACTAGATCTACTCTTGGTCACCATTTTCCATTTTTTCCTTGTGAGCTCCCATTGAGTTCTATGTTTGTCTGGGTTTTCTACCACAATAAGAGAGAGGAATTTTAGATCTGAAACACTGAGGACTTTCAAGAACCCATCCCATTGAGGAGAACCAGAAAACACCTTTTTTTTTTTCCTCTCAGGTGCCCCATTCTTTAATATAATATAAAATTCTTTTAAATACATTTTTCTTCTCTTGTCTATTGGATGCATGGAGCCATATTATATTTCATCTTCTTAATGTCTTTTATGGTTAGATCTGGATTTGTGCAGCAGACTTAAAGATATTTTGCAGCCATAATCGATGTTAGGGATATTTGTTATGTGTAGCTAAATTGATTTTTTATGATGAAAGATTCATACTAACAAGAGTGTCCCAAGATACCCTATGAAAATATTCAGCCATGAAATGCCTCTCCAAATTCTCCAAGTGGTTTGCCCCACAAGAAGAGAAAAGTAATAGTATGGCAATCATGGTTTGCACAATGGCATCTTCTGCAATATAGAACATGTGTAATGGGGAGAATAGTGCTCCCAATGGGTTGTCCCAACATATAATTCACTCTCCAAATAGTTCTCCCGATGATTAAATAAGCATCAGCAATACAAGGTAGCATAATACAATGTAAACAAGCTATCACAAGACAACTAGAGAGTGGGTCACTGCTCCTCCCATGGGACAAGCATAGTGAGCCGCTTTCCTGCATCAAAAATATACATAACAAGTGCTTTCACAACCACTTGTTTTCTTCCACACACATCTCAAAAGATAGGAACATGAAAATATAAATTGGTGCCAATGGTGCACACCAAGGAGCATGTGGCTCCCTCCACAACCACCATAAGAATGGTCCATTCTTCTGCTACCAAAGTCTACAAATACATCCTTGTATATTATGCAAGAAGGAACAAATCCTCTTGACTCATCATGCTGCTCAAACAAGGAGGAAAGTACAATACAAAATGTGAAATTATACCTTCTCCAATTTCTACTTGAACTCTTGAGATGAAATGGTCCAACTAAGAATTTCCCTCTATCTCCAACGAGTAGGGAAGTGGCTGTGAGGTTCTCTCCACCATAATCAAGCAGCTATGCATCTCTCCCTATGTTGATAGATTCCATGATGAATTCCCTCCAAGTGAACTCCCCTAGCCAATCAAAGTATGTATCCAAATGCATAGCTAGGAAGTCCTCACATGCTGCATGCAAATAATTTCTCCTTGAGACTAGAAACTCTAGTCAAGAAGATTCTGCCATGATGACAGATGATCATGTCATCCACTGAGTATTTTCCATCTGCATCAAGGCTATCCAAGAATCATGCATGCATCAAGATCCTGGGGAATACTCAACCAAAGCTAAATCCTCCATCCTGGATCAATCCTCCACATAAACAGTGCTGGTATTCTTCAATGTGGTTCTCCATCAAGTTGCTTCCTGCTACCTTGACATCCCCTCATGCTAAAGTCATCCTCCAAGTTGCTACCATGCCATCATACAGCTACTCATGCTCAAAAGAAATGTTGATCTCTGAAAATAAGCCTCCCATGAGAGACTATCACCTCCAAATAATCTCCCGATCCTGGGAAATGTAAGCATGAGTGGCCTCCATCTACTCCAAAGCATGAAAGAGTTCTTCCCCAAAGGAGGTAATATCTCTCTTACCATATCCATGGAGCAGCCATCCTGCATCATGAAGATGCCATCCTCCATCCCTGCAGCAACTCTATCAGCGCGATATAGCTGATGAGAATGGGTGAGACTGAAAATGAGAGGGTGTATCCCTCCTCCTTGAGCTTATTCCCAAACTCTCTACGTTGTAATGGACTCTAATGTCTCCACCTCTCTGGAATCCAAGAGTGGTGAACCAAAAAGCATGATGCCTCTCATCATCTCTAGATCAAGTGACCTCCCAGGTGGAAAGCCTCCAAAAACGTGAGACATCAAGATCTGAAATAGACTGCATGTATGAGTGGACTGATTTGTCCCTCTCTCCTCTGCGCAGTGCAGTCTCTTTCCCATGTGCAGAAAATTCCTGAAATAGATAAGGGAGAATGCTCATCATCCCCTTCATTCTGATCCTTCTGCTCTTCTTCCTCCATCTCACAATCCCCAGCAAATGCTACATATGGCTCCGTAATTGTGCCTTGCTACCCACATGTAAAATTATCTGGAACTCCCTTCAAAGACACAAGGGCCCCTTTAGTGGAAGTAATGACTCCCTTTTTACCTCCATGTGGTGATGGATCTCCTCCTAATGTGACAATGCTGTTGTTTCATCCCAATGCATGCCAGGTGTTTGTGATTATGACACAATGAGTTTCACCAAGTTTTTTCCATCAAAACCTTAGTGAATGCATCACATGTTTTTTCTTTTACATGGCAATCAAAAATAGAACCCTCAAACCAACAATCATGAGCCATACCTTGAGTTGCAGTGCTGCTCCTCCCATGGCCTCATCTTTTCCTCTACTCCCTTGTAATGCAAGTGAACAAAGGACTGCGTTGTGGATCTACATGTGAGGGTGAATGCCCACACCCTTCATTAAAATAGATAGGATTTGTCCCATCAACAAACCCTCTCAGAAAATTTCTCCAAATTTCCCTTTTCATCAAGTTCTTCAATAGTGTCCTCAATGGTCTGGAAAGAAGAAGGGAAACCTCCTCTTCCATCATTCCTCTTTCCTTTCCTATTTTGTAAATCTCCTCTCCTTGGAGACAAGCTCCTCTTTCTGATAGCATTGGATCTTGGGCACAGGTTGAGTGAAGATCATGCTCTGATACCACTGTAATATTCCAAATCTGGAATTTTCTGCTCCATCGGGAATATCTTAAGATATTCCATTTTTCCTTCTTCAGTGAGACACTACAAGCTCATTTCAGAGATTTACTATTGGGTCACTTATAGGATATGTCTCCTTCAAATAAGGGAGAGATCCTGAGGCTAGCTGGCCCTTCCCAGACTCTGCCGATGGATCTGCAATATTCCACCTCGGGAATTTCTGCCACACGGTCGTTGAGGACGCTGTATAAGGAAGCTGTTGCATAAATAAGGCTAACCAATGTTGGGATTCCCTATAAAAAATATAATATAAATTCCCTGCAGAAAATGAGCTTAAAGAAATTATTCTAGATGGGTTATACAAACCTCCCCAAACTAGATCTATAAAACAATGCTCAATGAGAGAGCTTACATCAATATGCTTAGAACCAATCTCCAATGAATAAGCAGTGTAATACATGAGATGCTGCTGCTGCACAAAATGCCGGAGAGCAGTAACTGCGCAGTATCTATGAGAGATACAGCCAATGAATACATAAAAAAAATACAATGTAGCTGAATGAATACAAATAAATGGCCCAAGAGAGGAAAATGGGCTCAATATGGGATTTCTAGCCAATCTCAGGGTGATTGCTAGAAATGTCGGATAAAATACAATGGTGACAAACAAATTGTCACTGCAACTAAAACCAAATGAATATGAGGCTGTGGCTGATCTGAAATGCTGCTTCCCTCCTCTAATAATAACCTCAAAGGAAAAGGATCTGATCCCCTTTTACTCAAAAGCACTCCTCCTGATGAGCACAAGAATCTCCCTCAACACTGCCCTCATGGAATAACGCAGTTTCTCCAAGTGACTGCGCAGTGGGAGTTGGTGAATGAGTGGCCTCATGCCGCAGATCTGAAATATGGTCCAAGAGCCTTCTCTACAGCTCCTCCAATGAAAACAAAGTAAGGAAAGACTCTATGAGTTCCTCTGCTGCTACTCCAGCAACACAGCACCATCCTGCTACAGAAATAACGCTGCAACTGAAGGAGTGAGCTTGAAAAAATGTCAGAATGAGGAAATACAGCTCAAATCCTCTCCTCCATGAGGAAAAGGTGGGGTATATCCTCCTGGGAACACCCCCAGTGCTCAAGAGAACTGCAATCCTGCTAAACATCCCAGATATGCAAGTCCTTGGCCTCACTATGAAATTTCTGAATCAAAGCATGAACAAATGAGCTGCTATATTCTTTCTTATAAAGCAAATGAACTCTCTTTCACCATAGGTGCCACCATTATGGTTTCCATTAAATTTTTAATTCTTTCCCTACAAAAACTTCGTTGTCTTCCAAGGCAAGCCACCCCTCTAAGGCAACACTATTGACTTGGTCAAAGATGGCCAACTCAAGGTGATCCTCATCATGTTCACACCATTAGGTGTTTATTTCAGCTACTTATTTATCCTCCTTCCTCCTAAGGAGTATTATTTCTCTATCATCAATGGGTTAAGGGGTCTCCTTACCCATTTTATTAATAAAAATAAAGTATGCCACTATAATGTTCCATTTTAGCTTGAGGCTAAAATTGGGAACATTACACCAACAAGGTGCACATCTCCTTGGACCTTGTTGTGCCCTTCTTTGTAGGACCTCCCAGTTCAAAGATTTGTTACCGAATGCTAATCACATAAAAAAATTAGACTTTATATGTGCTTTGGCTTTCCAAAATATCCCCCATGACGAAGTTGCTTTTGATCCCTCTTCTTCATACATAGCATTATCCAAGACTTCTCATGAATTTACTTGAAGAAGGGTTTTCGGAAGACCTCCCATTTCAAGGATTCATTACCTAATGCTAATCACATAAAAAATTTAGACTTCATAGGAGATTTGACTTTCAAAAATCTCACCCAACAAAAAGTTTCTTATGTTCCCTCTTCTTCATACATAGTATTATCCAATATTTGTCATGAATTTACCTAAAGAAGGGTTTTTGGACCATACTTAATAGATATCCTCCATTTTTAGTTCGATAGGACCCTATGCCAACTTCCTAATATAGCCTTGAGAATAGTTAGCATCAATACCTTCCAAGCAAAGGATGTCAAAACTCAACCAACTTCCTGATCATAGGGTTGGAGTAATTGTCCCTGCCAAGTTTGTTAGTACAAACATTTCTTCATCATTCAATAAATTTAGCATATGCTAGGAAAGATGAAATTGCATTGTATCTTTATAAGAATAATTGGGTGATTACGAGAACTGAGTAATGGTGTGGTTGGTCTTCAAAAGTAAAAAATCATTTTCTTTCAAGAGTTTGTTAGGGTCTTCAATTGACCAAGCGAGACATGGCCTCCAAAGATCCACTGCTCCTAGATAATATAGTCCTAAATTTCCATGTGAGGAATATCTAAGGTTTGTTGAAACTTGAATCGATGCCCTGTGACCATTTATCTTTGTATAAAATTTATCAAAGTATCCTTAATAGAAATTTTTAAATTTTAGTTCCTTAATCTCTATATGACAATTCCATTGCCAAATATTACAACAATGACAACATTCTCTGCAATTATTATTTATTGTTGGAAGAATGAAGCAAAATGACTGAGATTTGCATTCTCTTGTTTGCTTCTTTACATTTATTGACTTTGGAAAATAATCTTAAGAGAAAATTACCATTGTTGATTAAATATTCCAAAATAATAGAAATTTGTGTGACATGATTGAGGGACTTGTCTAGAAGTGAATTGGCATCAATATTGCAAATGGAAGACTTACGCTTTCTAGGTTCTACCTGTTCTTGAGATGTAAGTTGATTTTATTTTTGGGTTTCATTTACCATGTGTATTCCACCTTGTACATTCATGTGATGTTGTTGAAGCACATATTCTCTATCTATAATGGTTGATGGGCTCAATGTATATGAATTGGGAACAATTTGACTTGACTAAGTTATAATGACATGGTTTAGGAAAATAATTGCATGATTTGACCAAGGGTTGGGAATAGTGTTTGACATTATTGACTTGGAATGTTGGAACTACTACCAAAGATTTTGTGAGTTTCCAACATTGTACTCAACTAACCCAGAATTAGTCAAGTCAAAAATATGGTGTTTCTAGGGCAACTCATCGCTTTGGGAAGGGTCAATTTTTAAGGCTTGGTATGTCCTTCTACATTGTCATTCATGTTTTTTAGGAAATGAATTAGAGCTATCTTCATTTTTCTTGGAAGTAATAATTATAACATCCTAATGTGTGAGGGGAGTATTTAAGATTATTTATCTGGACATAACAATAAAAGGGGTTGAGTGACATACTAGTATGGCAAGAAAGCTCGTTCAAATTGGGTGAATCTATTGCCTTATCCCCATTATAACTATAAGATCCCTTCTAGAACATGTAAGGTAACTTGAAACAAGAATGGATTCCTGTTTTTGAAGCTTTTTTTTAATTGATCTAATTTATAACCGTTTAGAGTTCCTACCATCTTCTTTTCCTAGGGATACTAATTTTTTGAAACCATTTTAGTCTATGCACTCTGTGCCTTGGAGCCAAAGGATATTACCTTGAAGTTTGAACCCTTACAAGCAATAGTTTGATGGATTCATTCGTTTTTCCCCAGAGTGTTGGAACTTGTGGTATGCTTAAGCTTTGAGATGTTCTTGTATTCACTAAATTATCAACTTCATCATTATAGTATGGATTGGGTGCTTTTTTATGAATAATGACCTTCCATAGCTCAACCCTGTGCATGATAATAAATCATCCATAAATTTGTTGCATGTATTTCTCTTAGTAATTTTGTTGTGACCCCATCTTCATGAATGAAAAATTTAGATAAATTAGGCTTAGATTAGGGAATTTTACTGGGATCTTTTTAGTGAGCTTTACAATCCCATATTCAAGATGGGAATACTCTTGGACAGCTAGGGTATTGATAAACATATTATCATGTTGTGCTAGAAATTATTCAAGGAAATCTGAGGGGCGCTAATACTTGACTGCTTCAGGCCACAGATCCATCATTATCCTCAATTTTGTAAGTTACGACGTTTCTAGATCAAACATAGGAACAATTTTATGTTGGAAATCAACATAAATGTTGTAGGCAAGGGCTTGTTTTATATGAGAAATTAATGCTACCCGAATATAATTTATAGTAAGGAGAATAAAATCCTTCGAAGATCAATTATCATACCTAGAAACAATAAGAGACAAACTTGGAAATGATTTCTATCACTCTATAGTTAATCAATTATGGGTTTGCATAAGTCCTCTTGTTTTCCTAGATATTGGTTTGTTCTTTCAATATGACAAGGCTATTCATCTTCAATAAGGATGCCTTCAAAAAATGGAATGGACCTTTCTTCCTTTGTCTCATATGGTTCATATAACCACTTGATGATATGATCAACCTTCTTTTATTCCTCATCAGAGTTCATGTCATATGTAGGATGACTGTCAAAGAAAAATATATCATATCCCGCACTTTTCTATTCAAACTTAATAGGAAATTCTGATTGGAGATGCACATAATTATGGGTACCAAAGTTTCTACCATATTAAAAATCATAGATAGGAGTGTTGGTCTCTTGAACCTTAAGGGATCTTCAGGATTTCCCTTCATTAATGAGTGTCTTATTACTCTCATTCTAAATAAAACTAGAACTACAATCTTTTCCATTATCTCCATAAGACAAAGGAAGAAAAAAGGCATATGTTGGTTGAATTTCAATTTTCCAGTGTAGAAAAAAGGCATTCCATGATACCCATGTCATCACCTGATAAGTATTCTAGGGTGATTGCAAGAGTGGTAGAAATTTGTTTTCTACCCTCCTGTTGATATTCCTCCTCGGCATTCAGGACCTTTTCTCACACGATCAATCATTTGGAAATATGGAATGTTTTCAAGGGGGAATCAAATGAAGAGAAGTGTAACATATTCTTGTCTAAGTGTAGCAAGCCATCTAGTCAAGCTGAAAAACTTGTCAGAAAATTTTATATGTCTTCTTTAATAGGGTGGTCATTAACACTACCTCAAAATGAGTAATGGCTAGACTAAAGCATACCACTGTTTTCACATCACAATCTGTCTTAGGAAAATACCTCTCTTTATCTCTACCACACTCATCATCGGCATCAAAATGTAGCGTAGGTGTTATATTTTTGTTTTTCTTAGACTCAAAATGCATTTTTGAGCTGCCAAATGTGTTTCCATGATTTCCCATATATTTATTACCCTCACTTAGACTTCTACATGATTGTGTTATATACATGTATATGAGGATGTCCTATTATTGTATTCTTTTTTTATTCATATTACCCTAGATTTAGCTTTGGCAATTTCTAGGAGTTGGATTTTCACACCCACATTGTACTCATACTAATTATATCTTTCAGTCCCATTGACCTATTTATTTTCGTTCTTTGGATATATAAAATTATCTTATATTATCTTATCTCACTTTCTGTTGATCAAAATAAACTTCTCTAACCTGAGAAGCATGTTCAGGTTTCAATGCATCTCCAAATAGATTATGATTGGATGTGTTTAGGGCTTCATAATATCTGCTGCCTAGTTTTTCTTCCAGTCAAAAGTGAGAAAAATGTTACACGTCCATATCATCATAGTATCAGCATTGCAGGTGCTCTATACACTAGTGAAAAAATGGAAAGTAAGGATTTCATCATCAAGTTCTTCTAAATCTGTGCAATGGTCTTTATGGAAATCATTTATTACTTGAATTCTCTGAAATATGACATAGATGCCTCATCATTAACAGAGATCCATCCTGTTGTAGTGTTGGATTTCTCACTATCTACAGTAATGTTGGGGTTAGAAGCTAAGAGTTGATCTTCTTCTGAATCTTGGATGTCTTCTTTCGGATACCCCCATTCCTCTGCTATGTCTAGTTCCAACAATCATTTGGACGACATGATGGGCTAATTGATGATGAAAGGGTCTTGGTGAGGTTTCAATATCCCATATTTTAAATGGAACTAGTTTATTTATAATCCCAACATTATCTTCTATTGTTGCAAATGGAGTTAAATGGGACAAATTCAACCCTCTAGATTCACCAGCGGACAATGTTTTCCCTAATCAGCATCTCTACTTCATAGATGGACTTAGGATATTAATATTTTACACACACATTAAATGTGCTTTTTCCAAGTTGAGGCACCTACTTTATAGTAAGTTGTTGGATCATTTCTACAAATGTCATCTGAACCTATATAAAATTGTCTCGAGCATTTGCATACATCATCCCGTGAGAATTTTCTTATTGTGCATTTTTATTTCATTATTATTTCCATCCTGCTCTTATATCTTGTCATGATATTAAATAACTTTCTATTGATCTAAAAAACTTAGTTGATTCCTTGAGATGAGATCATCTTCCAATATCCACAGAAAATGAATTAAAACAAAGTAACTCCCCTTCTTTGGTTGCTCCTCTTTATTCATTTCATTTGATGTTTTCTCACAAAATATGACTTCCATGGACACTTCTCCATTTGAACATGCCCCAAACAATATTTTCGAAGATCTCACTTCAAAAAAAATTCAAAACTGAACCTTCCAATATCAACAGAAAATGAATTAAAACAAATTAATTCCCCTTCTTTGGTTTCTCCTCTTTATTCATTTCATTTGACGTTGTCTCACAAAATCCGAATCCCATGGACACTTCTCCAAATGAACATGCATTGAACAATATTATCCAATATCTCACTTCAAAAAATATTCAAAATTGAAGACCAAAACTCAAAATATATTTGATAAAATGCCACCAAGAATTGCAGTTGGAGGAATGGCTGGGGTCCCTAATGTAGTAAGTAAAATCTTCTTTATTCATTTCACATTCAAGAAAATGCTCTACAGGTTTTCTTTATTTATATGACAAGAATTGTTAAACAAGTATTTTTGTTTTCATCAATTTACAAGTAGGCAGGGGCTGAAGTCTATGGTACTGTGGATGGAGTTTTTTATTATGGATATCTCATGTAATATCATAGAGAAATTTTCACTAAGGTTTCTAATTCTGCAATTTCTTTCCTTGGATAATATTGTTATTATAGCTGAGTCAATACTACTATATACTTGTATATACTTTTATTATACCTGAGTCATCAGGTCCTTTGAATTTACTTCAACATCTTTCCAGAGACTAGATATCAACTTTGTTGACTTCAGGGAAATCAAAGTTGTTTTGAACTCATGGAAATTTGGTTTTTTTCTGTCAAATGATCATCCAAATAATGGAAGGAATCCCATCCATCTCAGGGTAATAAATAATTTTCATGTATGCCAAAAGCTTGTGTATGCCCTCTTCCTAAAATAGTTTGTACAATTTTCAAGGCATAGACTCGAACTTGACTGGGTAGCTTCATATCTTCAACACGTGTACTCAAATTTGACCAAAATGCATTTCTTTTCCTTTGTGAAATTACAAAATCTTTTTGTGTTGGCTCAGGGGCATTTCCATTATATTCCCTATAAGAGATACAAGCAAGTGATGACAACATATTGTATAAATATCTGGTACTGAGCTTGTTGATTTCAATTTCTAAATCATTGGAGACTTAGGAATATTTCTCACAGAGGATAGAATCAATAAGAGTTACAAACGCCTCCGGTATATCTTGGAAGCTATCATCATATTTACCTCTAATAACTGTCATTTTTTTATCATATTTATCCATTTTTTTATGATGAACCATATGCCCAA
Organism: Pinus albicaulis; assembly: GCA_034641835.2. Lineage (NCBI taxonomy): Eukaryota > Viridiplantae > Streptophyta > Pinopsida > Pinales > Pinaceae > Pinus > Pinus albicaulis. The sequence goes on from CM076577.1 coordinate 104,884,601, forward strand.
TATATTTTAAGCTCGTATCTAACACAATACTCTCTTCCCTAAAATAAAATATGAGCAATATCTCTAAAGGAACAACCTACAGTATTCATTATTGTAATAAAATTCAAAATATTATTTTTAAGAACATTCAAATTTTCTATATTACCATCACTTGATGTGAATTCTGGCCCAAGCCTTTCTTTTATATGCATGTAGTGTGTTGAAAAATGTTTATATAAGAAACCAAGTCGCTACTTATTAGAATCATCCAGTGTGGTATACATGGTGGAGGAAAGAACCTTCAAAACCTCCCCCAAATGCTCCAAAAGTTCATTCCAATGCACTGAAATTCCCTATTTAATTTCCTCATTTCCCTATTTAATTTCCTCATTTATCCACAATAATAAAACTTAAATATCACACAAGCACCTTTGATCTCTTGACTCCACAAGTTTTTGATAATATTAATCCATTTAATAGAACACTCTTTCTCTCCACTTTGACAGACTTGGAAAAAGAAAATGTTTCCCTTTGTAGGTATCCAGTATCTCCACATGAAAATATACTTGTTTCCACCTCTTCACCCTCAATGTAGTGTTGATATGACTTCTTTTCAACACATTTAACATTAAAAAATTTTTTTATGCAAGCTTGTTAAGTCCCTGACCTACTACCGCCTTTTTTATTTCATCCATCTACACTAGAACCTCACATGTGTTAAACTAAATAACACTCTCTAAATCTAGACATCTCACATCAGTTTCCTCAGAAGACTTCACAAGATCATAACTTCTTCTACTAATCGCAAAGTCTTTGACCCAATGGAAATAACTTGGCTCAACGTGCTCTTTAGTGGAAAATTAATGTATCTTTGGTTCTGTGTAGTAGTCTGAATGTTGAAGTTTAGGCAGAAAGGCTTCAATGTATGCACCATGCTCATATACTATAGTGGCTTCTCCAGCTCTATGGCCAAAAATTGAGATATAATCATTTCCTCTATGATTATGCTCCTCATGAAGACCATTCTTCCTTGAAGTGCATTTTATGTTCGCATAAACTGACTTTGATGATTGTGAGTAATTCTGAAGGGTTGTATCCTCACTACCACATGACCAGTCGTCCACATTGTCACAACACTGTACCAACACAATAAATCCAAAAACATGTATTTTAAAATGTCAAGAATTTCTGTAGGCTTGTTTTAGGGTCCCTCCTAGCTTTATAATTTGTGTCAGAGACTTAGTATATTCTATCACAGAGAGCTTGTCTATCCAAAATTTCATGGGTATACCACAGGGAAGCTTGATCTTCTTATTTATATGAATTTTCAATGCCTCAAGAACTCTTTTTTCCTCAGAAAATTGTATTCCTTCATGTACGATAACAAAGATAAGAAAGAAGAAATTAATTTACCGACTAGGATGGAATATTTCCCACCGAAATTGATAGGAAAAGGGGGCCTTAAAACCCTCAGAGCCTTAGAATCAAGAAAAATAGATACAAATTTATCCACCATGATGCTTTCAAATGAATTAAATCCTCCCATATGTATATATTTATTAGAGGGGTCTCTTCTCATTAAATGATTGAGTAAATTTTACTTCAAACCCTAGTTTTGGGTTTCTTTGCCTACTTTCCGCAAAAATCGCCCAAAATTAGAAATTATGGGTATTCCACTTTTGATGATAGTTGTAGCCTATGGGGATTTATAGGCTATTTCGTCCCTTAGGCCAATTAATTACTTGGGAACATTACATCTCATAACTGCCCAAGTAAATGACCAATTATTTTGAGGTGTTTTACTCAATCCTGTAAGAATTTAGTCCTCGTCTTCTTCTTTATACTTCTTTTTATGCCTATCTGTTAAAATTTTGGATGTATTTACTTGATCGTTTAGCAAGTTAAATTTTTTTTCATCTTATATATCTAAAATTTCACTACATCAATGTTTTTCATTTCAATTTGAAGTTATTGCACCTTGCAGTATTTGCTTAAAATTTAAACCTTGGGAGAAGTTTCTGAAGTGCACACAACAAATTTTCATGTTTTAATTGGAAAAAATATACCTTATTATATTTGGTTTCAACTAAATTGAGGATTTTTCTAATTTACATATTCTCAAACAAGGCCCTGAAAGCATTATGAGAGAGGCAAGTATCCCTCCAAATAATCTATCCAACAACAATAACAATACTGTGATGGTTGTGGCGCATCCTCCTACTTTAGTGAGTAACCCAAAATCATTGAAAAATAATCTCAACTATATGAATGAGACCTTTTTTGGGTCTTCTATTGTACCCACTATGCAAATTGGTGCATTACTTCATCCAACTTCCATTGCCCGAATTTTCTATGTTTATTCTAAAATAAATAAAATCAATCATAGAGGAAAACCACATTGGTGCAACTATGGCTCCAAATAAAATTATAAATATTGATAGAGGTCCATCAGTAGATTTACAAAGACCAACACATGATATTCATTTCAGTGCAAGAGAAAATTATTATGCCTCTATCTGTAATAGTTTAGGGAGTGTAAGGATGAATAATGATAATAATCAACACCCACATGATCCTCCTCACCTAAGGATTGGTGGTGTTGTTGGACAGAATTGTGAATTACGGATAAAACATGCTTCCCTAGACAGGCGATAATCTAGAAAAAAAGATTAAAGACTATATGACTTCTTCTCCTAACTAAGAACAAACACACAAAATAGATTAGAAGCTTACTTCTAATCCAAGCGCCTCTAAATGGTTCCTTCTGTTGCTTCCATTGCAGCTTCAAATTCCAACGGTTTGTGCAAAATGCTTCCTGCAAGAATGAACACTAAACAACAGAAGATAGAAATAATACAGATGTCTATTCAAGTTAGTTTACTAAATCAGTAAAGCATAAACCATATACATCAACTAACATCTTACAATATGAAAAATCAAACCCAATAGAGATGCATATAGGGAAAAGTAAGTTGTATTCTTTATTGATGATAGATGGAGAGGTTACAACCTAGTGATTGATTTGAAGTGACCATTCCAACAAAATTCCTAGACTCACCACAGTATATATCTCTCCAGCAACTGTTACACAAATCTAACTCTTAATTGAAAATTCACCAACATTTATCTACTCAAATTCTTCCTTTTCAGCACTCAAATCTGTGCTCAATTTATAGAGGAGATGAAGGTTTTTTTACAATCAATGACTTTCCAATAATAGGCAAGACATGTTCCCAATATTGTAGATGTCAAATGGACACTTGGATTCGAAGATTGACACATGTGAACTCTTCTAGAAGGCACTGGCCAAGTGGAGATTCTGGAACAATGAGAATTTCGCTCCCAATGTGACCAACGCACCTGTGAATGTCGGGAAGTGCTTTGTAAAGTAGCCTTGCATGGCGCTACCTCCATATGCAATGCACTTAGTCCCTTTAGAGGCAGCAATGATGAGCTCTCATATGCTATATAATAAACTTCAAACCTTGGAAACCTTTTCTTTATGAAATTCATGCTTGATTTGTCTTGTTCTTGTCTTAGGGCATGTAGCAACTTGAAATGATAGGGGATGATAGACCCTTATTCATTGGTCCTGGACATGATGCCCAGTTAACCAGGTAATTGGGAATGATGCCCAAATTTACCTATAACAAATTTGCCCCTAAAGAATGAGGTCAAAATAATAAAAACATTTGATTGAGATGCTTTACACTATGATGGGTTGGAGATGAAGCGCACTGGTCACCTTCATCAATATTACAATACATTCCATTATGATATATCCTATTTTATCATAATTGCTGAGGGTAGGCATTTCCATGTTCAGCACGTAAACAATCTAATAAAATGTACATAATTCAGAAAGTTGTCGACATTGGAATGTTGCCCAATGCAGATATGCCTACAAATATAGGCCCATGTTCGGATGACGATCTGTATGTAAGGTCACCGTACAAATGATGTGTACAAAAATCTTGAAATCACAGTTCGGATGGCTGAAACTAGATCTGGGGTCTTCTTATCTCGTTCACTCGATCATTCAGGTACAAGTGTAACCATGCGAATATATGATTTGTCATTGAACATGGAAATACATCATTGGATTATCAACTAATGAGGTGAGTTGTTAACAAATGCGAGAGAACCACCATTAATGAAAATGGCCCTCAAGGTACTACATTACATTTCGTAAGGCATAAATTGATGATTTGATGTTGAACGCCAACCAAAATATTTCGGTCAAAAGTCCGAAAGCGAGGATCTTGTCGATGTTGTAACAAGCCTCATGGTACTAGAATCTGATGTTTCTAAGTGAACTTCCTTGATATTGATTTTTTGTCGACAGGAAGTCACCTTATTGCGAAATGGGAGTTACTAATTTCAGAGACAAGGGTATGACTTGATATAGAAATTTTCAGGGATGACGGTCATGAGAATAAAGGTTTACGAGTATTGTAGAAGGATGAGTTTATTCATTGGATGACTTCTCTTGAACATATCAGTGACACTGTGATGAGTTGGCAACATTGACCCAAAACCGAAGTGAAGGTATGATGAACCATAGGTATGAATGAACCGTCAAGATGTTTAGCCAACCCAAACAGTCACGAACATGGAGTGAAGGAAGTGTCATGTTCAAGAGCAGCTTGCTACTATAAAGAAATTTTGCTCATTTTTCCCAAATTTTCCCCAGTCATTTGTCGACCAATACCTCTTTATTTTTTAACAAGCTTGAGGAGGGTAACATTTTCTTGATCTATGATTCAACCATTTGGGTGAATAAATTATCGCTATTTAATAATTTAACGAGTCTAGTGATGAATGAAACTCAATTCTTGCCATGATCGACAAGCCCATCACTATTTTATGTTTTAACGAGATTAACGAAAGTGATAGCCCGATCCTTTTTCATATTTAGAGAGTTTGAAAAAGAGGACAAAAGAAAACTACATAAGTAATTTTTCATAAATTTGTCACTCAAACCCAAAAAAGTGTAAAATAATATCTGAGAGAGCCTCTTTGGTCATGTTTAACCAAGGTATTCCTTTTTTGTAAATAATCTATCTCAGTCCAGAAAAGTGTTAAACATATACTGAGTAGATATCAATTCATTTAATTTTACGAGCTCGAAAAGACTAGTGCTCGGTAATTTTTTCATATTATCGGAGTCTGAAAAGAGCTTAAAGAAGACTCCTAGGGTTCCTTTTTTTGCTGTTATTGAAGCTCGAAAAAGAGATAAAAGTGCGCTTCAAATCCTTTTTCGTTTTAATAAAGCTCAAAAAATAAGGAAAAAAAGTATGCTTTGTGGTCAAGTCATTCTTTGAAATAAATATGCACGACTAATCTGTTCATCAGTTGTATTTCCTATTCAGAACAACATCAGATGGATTAAAAATACATGTTTCATGATAAAAACATAATAAAACTATGGTCATAGCAATAAATTTAACTTGCAAATAATTAAATGACTATTAAAAGTAGTTTCACTATTCATTTTTACCATTCCATAGTTACCATTTGCATTTTGGAGCTTTGAACCTGATTTTTGCCCCAAACTTCAGCTGTTGATTGCGATCATTTCTATGGAAATATTTAGTTGCCGTTTGATTCATGTTAGTGCCATGAAAATCCTCTTTCCTTTGGTATTCATTTCATCTCCAATTTCTGAAAAAATTTAGGGTTTTAAGGCCCCTAGGGTAAATTTTTCCCAAAAAGAGGGCAATGCACCCCTGAATGTCGAAACCTGCATTGCATAGTAGGTACAGTGAAGTGTACTTACATGTGCAAAGCACTGTCTCTTGTTAGGGAGTGCGTTGGGCACAATCTAAGTTTTTTATTTTCTCATTATGCCCAAAATTTTCCTAGTTTTTAGCAATGAATGGAATCTAATGGATCTTATGGTTGTATTTCATGTTTCCACCAGATTATAATGACGATTACATGGAGGGAAAGAGAACATGAAGAACAAGATATGGTTTCCTTAAACAATCCAGGTATAGTAAGAGCCCTGCGAGATTGTGGAATTCTTAAGTACTTCAAGTTGTTGGGAATGAGGCAAAAAATAGAAACCTTGGAGTTCTTAGTTTGAGCATGGGATCCGGTGATAGAGGAATTTAATATTAAGAACCAAGTGGTTCCCATAATAGTTGAGGATGTGTATTTTATCACAGGTTTGTCGAGGAGAGGTTTGCCAATTTCACTCTTAGGGTATATCGTTGGAGGAGAGACAGTGAGCGATTATATTCTGTAGCATTTCTATCTAGGGGAAAAACCTAGCAAATATGGAAAAATAAACATTCGGGATGTCAGAGATTTGCCTTTGAGAACTATCCTTTTCATGATCGCTAAACTTGTTGGCATTGTTACACTACATGTAGCGAATAGATCGTATATGTCGTATGCTCTAGAGTGTATGGAGCCAACAGTCTTGAACTGTTCTAAAGTTATTCTATCTCAGATAAAGGAAAAACTGAATAAAGAAAAGGAAGGAAGGAAGAAAAATTTCAGTTATGGTTCAATCCTTATATCCTTCACTTTAGAACAGATTCCACTGATGTAGCCACAACATGTAACACTGGATATAGCTAGTCCTAGATATCCTTGGATGCAGAGATGGATAGAACTCATGGGGCAGTATGCAGGCCAATCGAATGTTGTGTTCTCTACTGCATTCTTTGCCTGGTTCTGGTGACAGATCGTCGCCATCAATGAGTATGCATATGCAGGTGTTGATTTCCAAGGAGATCCAGATTTAGCATTACCAGAAGGTACTCAGTGGGGTGCAATGGGTAAGATTGTTTTGACCATGTCTTTTTATTTTCCTAAGGTTTATACAATGTTTTTGTATTTTGATGTTTTCCCAAGACTAACTAAATGTTTGATGTAATGCAGATGTTGTTCATGTTCAAACAGTAGTGGAACCGAAGTGCGAAGCAGATGTGCCAGCAGAGAGGGCTGTCGGGAGAGAATTCCTTAAGGATCTTGATATGGATGAGGCTCTGATTGAGCTTCAGTAGCACATAGAAGGTTTAACCTTCGGGATTCCAGATTGCAGGATCGAAGAGATTCTTATGCGACTGTAGTGACACACTATTGGGGTTCCTAACCATTGGATTCGGTTACTTCGCAGGATAGCTAGATATATAGCATGTTACCATGAGCACCACTAGTTTAATTGTGACATTTTGCATACATTTTGAGGTTTGATGACCAATGTGTCTTGAGAACAAATTTTGTAAAAACCTATCACTATCTATCTATATGATTTCAGAGTTTTTCCTATGTTTATTGTGCAATGCTATTCAATGATGTGAATGTTTTCTTTACATATGTTGCAAATGTTTGTCTAAAACTTGATTAGCTAATGAATCAGTCAATGTGTTCAAATTTATGGAAATGTGTTGATATTGAATAAAATCAAAGTGTCTTTCCAAAAGTCAAAGTCTAAGGAACAATCTATGTAATGCTGGATTTCTAACAGTATAAACACTAGTAGGTTGTAATACCACAAGTTGTGAGTCTAACCTTAAGATGATACAGTTAATACCAATTGAAATGGAATCAGAGGGAATTTCAATCAACATGCTATACTCAACAATATTTTTCATCGATCTACCAATAGAAATCCCTTGAAAACTCACTAACTCGTCGTTCAGATCGAAAATTGCCCACATTGTAGAGGATAGATTCTGCGTACTATGACTAGCACCATCAGCATATCCAACAAAGGGTTTCAAAGATTCAGATATCTGCAATGAAATGTAAAGCAGATTACTAATGTCAAGAAAACTTTAAAAATAAATTAAGATAGTGAATGCAAATCAACAGCATATATATACAATATAATACAAAAAATTACTATGCTCATGATTAAACATAGTAACTTTTCAATTACAACCCATTTCTAGGTTGTGCCAATGGAATTCCATCGTAATCAAACAACTCATAGGCGCCCTTAGAAAGAACTCTTTTGAAAATATAGGGGCCATGCCATAATGGCTCAAATTTTCCTGTATCTATTACATCAACTTCTTGATCGTAAAGAAGGACCAAGTCGCCCTTTGAGAAAATGCGATGTTGGACATTTTTGTCGTATTGCACCTTTATACGTCTCTTATTTGCTTCGTTGGCCAATTGGGCTTCACGACATGTTTCATCAAGATGCATGAGCTTAAGGAGACACACTTATTCTTCTGAGGTGTCAGGTAACAAGTCTATTGTGAGTTTTAATGATGATATTTCGCATTGGATTGGTAAGATAGCTTCTAGACCATACACCAATTGAAAAGGAGTAAATATAGTCGTGTTTCTCACCAAGGTTCGATACACCCACAAGGCGGAGTACATGATCAAATTCCAGTTTCTTTTACGAACTCCTATCATTCGTTGAAGCATTCGTTTAAGGATTTTTTTAATAGCCTCAACTTGTCCATTTGATTGTGGATAATAAGGAGTATGATTATCATGTGACAATCCTAACTTGGTAGGCAATTCAGACATCATGTGGTTGTGAAAATTCTTCCCATGATTTGTAACGATAGCCTGTGGGACCCCAAACCGTGCAATAACATGATTAAAGAAAAACAATGCAACTGTCTATCCTGTGTTGTTGAATGTAGGCATCGCTTCGGCCCATTTGGTAAAATAGTCGACTGTGACAATAATATAACCATGCCCCCCGGATGAACAAGGGTTATAGGTGATGAAGTGAATACCACATTTCTTAAATGGTCCCACAGAGACAACAAGATGCATTGGCGCTAGCGGTTTGCATATCTTACAATAAAAAATCTGGCACGCATGACAACTTCTGACCGCGAGGATGTAGTGTCGAAAAATAGTAGGCCAAAAGTAATCGGTGTGGAGTATCTTCTGCGCGGTAGCATATCTAGATAAATTTACACCACAAGCCCTAGCATGACAATCATTTAACACTTTTTCGGCCTCCTCATGATTGAGGCACCTCCTTAAAATGGTATCGACACCACGAAGATAAAGTGTATCGTCGACGATCAGATAATCTTTGGCTTGGTATAGAATACATCGTTGTTGAGAGCGAGAGGTATTAGGTCAAAAATTTTGGGTTTGGAGATAAATGATGAAATCCCCATACCAAGGATCAGATGATCCAATCAAAAACAGAGACTCGTCTGGAATTTATGGTTCCGATATAGTTATAGTACTATCAGAGGGAAGGTCATAGAGAAGCTCAGCCAAAACTAAAGACTTCTTTGACTTGGATTTGATAAATTCCAAATCAAATTCCTACAAAATGACAATCCATTTTGAATATTTCCCCCCAGTAATTGACGTGATAAGATATATGTCATGGGGTTTCAATCCAAAACTATTGTTGTTTTTCGGAGCAGGATATAATGGAAAAATCTTTAGACAGCTTGAACAGCTGCCAAGGCAAGATTTTCTACATATGAGTACTTAACTTCCGTATCATTGAGATTATGACTCAATTAATAGATCAGATATTCAATTCCATATTCTACTTGGACCAATACTATAGCAATGGTCATTTCAGCTGCAACGATATATAGGAAATAATCTCTTTGATAATTAGGAGGATACATTAATGACACTCGGAAAAGAGTGTCCTTGACAGCATCAAAAGAAGCTTGCGCAACTTGGTCCCAATGGAAGGGAACCCCCTTTTTCAAGAGTCGAGTAAATCCTTTAGCCATTTCAGTGTAATTTGGAACGAACCTTCTTAGGAAGTTAGAATTTCCTTGAAGTTTATGTATCTGAAGTAAATTTGAGGTCGCAGATAAATCAAGAATTTCCTGAACCTTCAATGGGTCTATTCGAATTCCTTCTTTTAAGACTAGGAATCCAAGCAATCGACCAGAACCAACAAAAAACACACATTTATGTGGCTTAAGGCATATTTTTTAGTGTCAGCAGCGTAACAAAATGGCTCTCAAATTCATCGGGTGATCAGTCTGATTTTGTGAATGTGCTGGTAAATCATCTAGATACAGTTGAACAATGTGCTTGATGTCATTGAAAGCATAATCCATTACTCTCTAAAAAGTTTCCCTAGTGTTCTTTAAACCAAATGGGAGTTTCCTATAAGAAAATGTGCCCCAGGGATAGATAAATGTTGTCTTATGTTGATCATCTGGGTGGATATTGATTTGATTGTAGCCGGAAAATCCATCCATGAACGAAAATATTTTGCATCCAACACAATCGTCAATAATTTGGTCAATAAAGGGAGTAGGATAGTTTTCTTTTGGAAAGGAATGATTAACATCCCGATAATAAACGCACACTCTAATGGTTCCTTGTTTTTTCATAACAAGAACGATATTGGAAACCCACTCAGCTAGAGGAAAAAAAAATTCAACTTTTTCTTTGATGGCAGCGGCTTTCTTTGGATGAACATGATGAAGCCGTTGACGCACCGGTTTGACATTAGGATACATATTAATAGTGTGTTCAACTATACTAGTATTTATTCCTGGCATTTCCTCATAAGACCCATAAAATACATCACGAAATAGAGAGCGATATGATTGAAGTTTTGATGGAGAACAAGATACACCAACATGAATATTCTCTGCAATGCCAGGTTTGGTCGAAATATCGATAGAAATCGTTTCTTAAACATTTGAAATATTTCGCTCGAAATCGATTGCATTAATGGGTAAATAATTCGAAAACAAATTTTTGATGGATGGGTGATATAGTTCACTAATATTATTTTCTTCATACTCAGGAAGATGGGAACGATGATGATAATCTTCCCATGGTTCTCCCTCTCACATCATGGCTTCCAAAATATTCTCATTTGTCAAGAACATTGAGTAAAATGGATCAGATGGAGTACAAATATCTAAGGAATGACCAACCCAAACACTCGACGACGCTGATATTGGATTTTCCACCCAAGCTAGATAGATTGATTGCTATGACAACTCAATAGGGCTGGGCGATAGAAAATTATCCAACGTAGAAATATCAGAATCACTCGTACTCTTCCTTAAGCCAGATAGAGTGGAAGAGATCATGTAGCAGGTCTCTATACTTGCAATTTCTGTCGACGTCATGGTAGGAGGTAATGAAAATGTTCCCATAAGAGTGGAATCCTTCAAGATTCCTACACCAATGATCTGAAGTTATAGTTGGGGTATGTGAATGAAAAAAACACTTCCAGTTACCTGCGAAGCATAGGAAAATAAGGATATTTGATTAATGACTGTGATAGTACCTTTATGTAGAAAGGAAATCATTCTAAAACATGTAGAAACAATAGCAGTCATCGCATATACTCATGGCCTTCCATGTAAAATATTATATTCAAGTGGTCCATCGACAACTTCAACATCAATATTCATTATTTTCCCCCCTAATTCGACATGCAAGTTATTAATAATACCACAAGGTTTATATGTGCATCCATCAAATGGCTTCAACATCGTTGATGATTTTGATAAACGCGGCGAGCCAAGTGACTTCCAAAAATTTAGAGACATAATTCATGTAGATGCTCCCTCATCAATAATCATGCAATGAACAAGGTGATTGAGAACATTTACTTGTATGGAAAATGCCAATTCTGCTGGTAGTTGCGGCACATAGCCCGTATCATTAAAGACAACAAGATTAGAATCAGTCAGATCAATTCCAACAATGGCAAAAAATAGAGCATGTTTTTGGGAGGTACAATTTTGTAATTCCTCAAGAGAAGACATAGCTAAAGGGGATTGAGCCAAATCTTCAACTATTTTATAATTTTGGGTAGCTCTTGCTCGAGGATTATATGTCGATTTATGAATTACTCCCTTTGGTTGCTTGATTGTCAATTTAGGAATAACAGTAGGCGGTACTGATTCCATAGACGGATTCGTAGTCGAGGTAGTAGGTTGATCAGTGGCATGACTACCATAATATTTATTATGCGTTGACACCAAAATATCTGTTGAAGGTTTTGTGACTGATGACATTAACACTTGGGAACTAGGAGCTAGATCTGTAGCAACCATGTTTGTGTCCGAATTTAGAAATGGGTCTGTCAACACAGCTAACGCATGGGAAGTCTTGATGATTTTTGAGACTCTAGCATGGTGAGGAAAATCCCTAACAAAATGTTCCTCATTATAGACTATGCATGGATAACGAGCTTTCCGAGGTCCAGGTGGTCGATTAGATGATCTTTCCTATGGGTTAGAATTTTTCTTTTTCTTTGATTTCCCCTTTTTCTTACTTCCTAGTTTCTTGTCACCTTTGCCTTTTTCGAATGACAAAAAAATAATTTCGGAAGTAGGAGTAGGATCATATGCAGTAGTGTGGTCTATGCTTGTAGTGCCTATCAAGCCATCTCCGAAATGAGAGTCCTTTAATTGAGGAGGAACATTGAAATTAGATCTCGGCATATTAGGAATTTTTTCATAGAGCGTGCCAGACTGAGTATAAATAAAGTCTAAATATTGGGCACGAGCGATAACTTGCTCTTCTATGAAGACGCCAACCTTAGCCACATCCTCAGTTATAGATGGTAACAGGGACTTAATGAACCATTCAATAAGGAGATGATCTAGAAAAAATGTCTTAACTGTTCATCGACGAAGATGCCACTCATGAATATGATCAGAAATGTGAGTAGCATTAGTCTATTTGAAATTGATGAAGGGTCCCATTCCAGTTTCATATCTGATGGGTAACTAGAAATGAGTAAAAAAGACAATAGCTAGGGATGTGAAATTATCAACAGATGCTCTAGGTAATTAAATCTAATATTTGGTAGTCGAACCTATTAGCGTACATTGGAAAAGATGCAGTCAAACAGAATCATCATTGAGGGAATTTGATGAACACCATAAATGATAAGTCATGAAATGAGTCGATGGATCTTCTCCAGGGTTTCCATTTAACTTAGGAATATCCAAGGGTAATTTATGAGCTATCATCGGCCACCAAGGAGCATAGTTGATTGGATAATTGGTTAACCGATTTAAATATGGTAAATCTAAAGTTGCAACAAAATACAGTTGTCTATTAAGGTCAGGTTGAGCATAGCCAGGGTAAGATGTAATTGCTTGAGCAACATGTATTTTAGCACTCGCATAAGGAATCTACTGCTGGTAACCCAGATAGGGGTTGTTTTGCATAGCAAATGCTTGAGGATTCTGTTAACCAAAACCTGGATATGATACTTGTTGAAAATAAGTTTGAGTCATTTGCGCCTGTGGATGCCAAGGGGTCTGTCCACCAATGTTATAACCCAAATTTGGATAACTTGGATTTGGTTGACAGGTATAACTAGGTTGCAGTTGTGACATCCCATAAAATGGTAAACCAACTTGTGAATAGATTATTCCGGATACAGGTTTTTGTAAATTAACTGAAGGATTTTGAGTCTGTGGACCTAATATTTGATGGTATTGAGTTGAAGGACCCACTTGATAAGGTTGTTGTATAACATTTTGATTCTATAACAGGGGTAAATATGTACTAACAAGTGGTAATGAAGTGGGTGTAACAGGTTGAACCAGTTGATACGAGTGTACAATCGTTTGTGGTTGGATAGGTAGAGTGGGTTGCCATTGACAAACATTCTTTTCGACATTAGATTGACCAAAAAGTGATGGAGTACTGTCATATTGGGTGACCAAAGGTTTCCCCCCAAAATTAGGAGGATAATAAGACGGAAAATATTGCTCTCCAAATGTTGGGAGTCTAGTTGATATGGCACTTGAAGGAATAGACCTAGAAGGACTAGCTTGATATTTCCCTGAAGATGTGTATAATGAATCAAGTCGTTCAGTACTTATGATAGGATTACCAGTTAAAATACTAGATGATGACATTGTTAAAGTCTATGGATTTGAAGATGCACCAGAGAAAATTCCAGATAATGATTTGTAACTTGATGGGACCAAAGGGCCACCATGAAAATATGACTGGTGAAGTTGTAAACATTGACGGGGTAGCTAGGGCGGGAGCTAACGTAATTGGAACAGATGGCCCAACATAAGATGTTGGTTCAGTCATGGTTACTTGACCAAATGTATACCCTTTTGAATCGATGGGAATTTGAAAAGGAGTAGGATCAACAAAAGAATATGGTGTCAATTGAGAAAAAGACTCATACAGGTAAAGGTCATCCCTAAAATGGATTGGAGTTAAAGGTGTATCATCTTGTGGGATTTCTTCAATCGCAATTAAACCAGGGGGAAGTGTTTCACCGTCAGGCCCAAAGTATATTTCAGGTGGTTTAATGTGTGATATGGGAGATTCAATAGCTACAAAAATTTGTGGGATGACCAAGGTAGGAACAACTTCCGGTTGTTCGACTTCAGGATTTAGATGTTCTGGAAAAGAAGAGATAATATCTGGATCAATTTCTAGTTGAACAATGTGGGTCCAGGAGGTATGGTCTCATTGATTGGATGGATCATGACCATGGGTAGCTATGAATACTCCATTTTGACAACAGTGGACGAACTGGGATATGTAGAAATAACTTGAGCTAACTCTGGTTTATTGGAAAATGATGTTTCACCAGAGGTACGAATTGTAATTGATTTAGCAGATCGTGATCGCCTTCGCCTACCAGAAGTAACCTCTAGTGGTAAAGGTGATTTTAAATATAGTCTACGCATACAATGGGGGAAAGGATTTTGTTCTTCCATGATTACTGATTTATTTTAACCAAAAACAAATAAACAAAATAAAAGGGTAATGCTAGGAAAAAGGGTTTACCAAGAAACTGTGAACTGTAGAATACCTCCTGACGAACCAAGAAGTACAGGCAGGCAATCTCCCTAAATGTTGTGTTCGTTGTATCACAATTTACAAGGAGGATGACTCGGTTCACTATGGATAGATAGCACCTAAAATTTTTCCTCCAAAATATACTTGAAGGTATGTGGAGGCCCAAGTCCATATTAGCGTTGTCTGATGCGAAACCGCATAGTGAGAACACCCCTTTATACTTATCGTAATGTAACACCGCCCGATATACCCGAACGTGGATGAGCTACGATACACTTATGTGCGTGGAGTGAGGTATAACACTCAGAATGTATCGCAGACAAGTTAACGACAACTGCTATGTTATACGACGCCAAAACATGTCTCTAGCCTAGACCTTCTAAATGTTATCGTTATGGTTCCAATGCTTTGTTAGGTAAATTGAGATTAATTTTATGTTGCTCTTGCTTAAAAATTTTCCTTTCAAAGGTTCACCATGATGATGTGTAGGAAAATCCTAAAATGCAAACTAAGAATGATAAACAATCTTTCACTTTTAGTTTCTTTAATGAAAACCTAGCTACTAAGGGGAAAGAGCAAACAAATCAATGAGCACAAACTAAACACAGATTTCCTAATTGTTCCTTTTGCAAAACACACAAAATCCTACATGCAAATGCAAGTTTTTATTTTTAGTTCCTTTAATGTTATGAATGAAAAAAAGAAACCAAGTGCACTAAACCAACAAATCAAATGCTTTTTAATTTTGAAAAATGAGGAATACAAACAAAAATTTCTCTTTTGAAGGAAAAATGAGGAATTCAACAACAATTTCTCCTATCAGGAAATGAAAAATTTCCGACAATTTCCTATTTCGAAAGCACATGAGCTTAATGCATTGTAAAAATACTTTGAAATAAATCTGTCAATGATAAATAAAAACGTTTTAAACAAACTTTGAACAAATTTTCTTTCAAATGAAGAAGAAATATATAGATTCAATGGTCAATATGAGGTCAAAACTTTTCAAAACAAAGAAGAAAACAAACTCAATCAATTTGCAAAGACAAATTCAAGGGAATCTACATGGTTTCAGGAGGCAACACACTCTCTAAGGGGAGACAGTGCTCTACAACACAGGCCTGAAAGGGAGATAGTGCTCTACAAAGCACTATGTCATACCCAAGAGTACATTGGGTGCAGTGTATAAGGAAAAACACCACTGTTTAACACACTTCTTTTGCAAAATAATATTTCAAAAATTTTGATGTTTGTGAATAACAGCTACTGGGTGGATAAGAAAAACAAATCAGAGGCTAAAACACCTATAACTAAGAGAAATTCTCCCCAGCGGAGTCGCCAATTTGTTGGACAAAATTGTGAATTACAGATAAAACACGCTTCCCTAGACAGGTGATAATATAGAACAACTGATTAAAGACTATACAACTTCTTCTCCCAACTAAGAACAGACACAAAGAATAGATTAGAAGCTTACTTATAATCCAAGTGCTTCTAAATGGTTCCTTCTGTCGCTTTCGTTGCAGCTTCAAATTCTAGCAGTTTGTGAAAAATGCTTCCTGCAAGAATGAACACTAAACAACAGAAGGTAGCAATAATACAGATGTCTATTCAAGATAGTTTTCTAAATCAGTAAATCATAAACCATATACATCAACTAAGATCTTACAATATGTAAAATCAAAACCAATAGAGATGCATATAGGGAAAAGTAAGTTGTCTTCTTTATTGATGATAGAAGGAGAGGTTACAACCTAGTGACTGATTTGAAGTGACCATTCCAGAGACATTCCTAGCCTCATCATAGTATAAATATCTCCAGCAGCTGTTACACAAATCTAACTCTCAATTGAAAATCCACCAGCATTTCTCTACTCAAATTCTTCCTTTTTCAGCACTTAGATCTGTGCTCAATTTATAGACGAGCTGAAGGTTGTTTTAAAATCAATGACTTTACAATAATAGGAAATACACGTTCCCAATCTTGTAGATGTCAAATGGACACTTGGATTCGAATATTGAAACATGTGAACTCTTCTAGAAGGCACTGGCCAAGTGGAGATTACGGAACAATTGGAAATCCGCTGCCAATGTGACCAATGCACCTGTGAATGTCAGGAAGTGTTTTGCAGAGCAGCCTTGCATGGGGCTACCTGCATATGAAACACACTTAGTCCCTTTAAAGGTAGTGTTGATGAGCTCTCATATACTATATAATAAACTTCAAGCCTTGGAAACCTTTGCTTCATGAAATTCATGCTTGATTTGTCTTGTTCTTGTCTTAGGGCATGTAGCAACTTGAAATGATAGGGGATGATAGACCCTTATTCATTGGTCCTGGAGATGATGCCTAGTTAACCAGGTCATTGGGAATGATGACCAAATTGACCTATAACAGGTACAATGCATAAATTCCCCAAAAGCCCCTCCTCAAATGGTCATGTTCCATCCATTATCACTGGTCCTGGACATTGGGTTTTGAAACCATTACTTTCAAGTGTTCCTCAAACTGCCTCTCTTGTATATTATCATCTTGCAATGGAAATCTATGTAAATTGGACCACTAGAAACAAATGGAATGCATCCAAATAAGGACCTTGTCAAATTTTAGACCAAAAGAATTGAGCTTATGGTTTCGCCACATAAAAGTGGTGTAGGAGCCTTGTTTTCGAGGTTCAGTATCCACATATGGATTTATAGGTTGGAATGTTGATGAAAATATAATAATGATTTTACTGTTGTCACTTTTTCTAGTAGCCTATTTGATTGAATGCAGTTGACCTCTGCTAGTTTTAGTGCTGGGTATAAAGTTTCCTCCCGTCAGGGTTTAAATTAAGGATAATGGTATTGAAATGTGGTTGTAGGAAATTTTTTGAAGACAAACATTCTTAATTTAAACGCAGTCTCATGTTCTAGAAATGACATTATTTAATTTTTTGTGTTTTTGACTATATTACATATGATGTGGGTCTCTTGTTGAAGGCCTTGGTTTGACATTGTGGATAAGGTTGCATATCCATAAGTAGTTTTCCTTGAGTTCAATTCCCACCACAATGCCTATGCATTACTATAAATTTTTCATATAGCTCCACGGGTGACATATCTACCTATAATATGGGTACTTTTTTGAATGTGTTTTAGTTGCATTTTGGTAAGGACACAAATCCACAAACAATTGGTCTCAAGTCTTGAGTTTAATTTCATGGTATTATCCTATGCTATGTTATGTTCTCTAGATCTCTAAGGTATTCATTATTTAGCTTGGCTACCTCCAACTTCCTTTGTATGCACAAGCACAATATTACTCTTGGATAGAACTAGTTATGCTTGCACAAGTTTGACCCTTTGATGCACAAGCTTTAAACCTATCTTATTTCCAATAGTGGGTATGTTTGCACTAGTGGACGATGGAGGTGACTTGCCATATTTAAAGGGAAAAGTGGATTTGCAAGTGATTCTTCTTATGTGATGTAGAGACAAAGGAGCACTTCTTTCATTGCTCTGTTTCTTAAAATATTTTTGTGTAGATAGAATATGAGTCACTTGGTTCATGTTTGTCTTTGAATTTAACAATAATGTTAGACTTAAATAATCATTCATTGGCTTTCAATAAGTAGCGACCATTGTTGATCCCTTTAAGACACGACGAGTTTGTATAAAATTTTGACAAAGTTTTCTTGCA
The DNA here is from genome assembly GCA_034641835.2 of Pinus albicaulis. Taxonomy (NCBI): domain Eukaryota; kingdom Viridiplantae; phylum Streptophyta; class Pinopsida; order Pinales; family Pinaceae; genus Pinus; species Pinus albicaulis. Next base: position 104,902,989 of record CM076577.1, read on the forward strand.
ACTTTAAGGTATGTCTAAATTCAAGTTTTAAATTTTAAATTTAGTGAACACGATTACTTAGGATTCATTTGCATCTTCAAGAATTATAGGCCTAAATTTTTGTCTTCTTAGATACCTTGATCAAAGGTTATTGTCTTTTCTCATCAGGGCGGTGGTTACCTTCATACACTATAAGCTCTAGTATCTTGCTATGATATTCACATTGATTACCTATTTCTTGTAGGTTGTTATTATGACTAGGATTAATTGCTTGACATTCTCCACCCAAGCTGAAGTCAGGGGATGGTTGGGTTCATTAGGGGATTATAGTTTCTATGACAACAACGTCAATGTTTCTTCAATTGATGGTTAGATCACCATCTTTGCTACTATTATGAACTCATTATACTTGGATATAAAAGTGTTTTGACATAATCCTTTCTTGTATCTTTAGTTTCTACAACCCCTAAAGGGACTTTTTGGAGGCGATCATGGATCACTTTGCATGGGCTTATATTTATATTTCATTATCTAGGTAAATATTATAACATTGTGTACATGTTCTCGAGGTATACACTTACAATCTTTCTCTAGTGTTTTTGAGATTATTTGAAAATTATAGTTTTAAGATGTGTAGTGTTTTTTAATTGAAGCATAATTGTGTATTTTTTCATTACGAAAACAAGCATCACATATTTCTAAGGCCAGTTGGAGAATTGAATTGGAATCGTAAGGGAATTTTATAATTTATCCATCTATCACAACTAGGGTCAACTTTTCTCCATCTATGGAATCCACCTCTTTTTTGGACACCTATATCTGGAATCAAATCCACTTGAGACTAGGTACCTCTCTTCATTGTACTATTAAAACTTTTACCCTCTCTTTGGTGTTAAAGACTTGGTGTGTATTCTCTAAGTATTGCATCTTTCAAAGAGCTTGCCTCTTTTGCTAGATTAAGAACTACCATCCTAAGGCCTACTCTTAGATATTTCTTGGTGAAAGATGGGGCAACGACCTTTTAATGGATGAGCTTCATCACCAACCTAGGAAAACGACCTTCTCCACCTTCAATTTTATTTTCATGATAATCGTTAATGACCATAATTTATTCATCTTATTAGAGGTTTCATAGGGAGATAAACACTGAAAGTTACTTAAGTTTTATTTTTCTAAATAAGAAACTAATTTTAGATGAAAAATATGTCATCATGTATGAAATTTAGTAGAAAAAAGTTTGGAAATGACGAGAAAACATAGTCCATTTAAAACGGTAGTTAGATAAAGTGGATTAAAATGTTTTACCAATTCTTGGATTCCATATTGACTTGAGTTGCAAGTTAGTAGAACAAGGTTTGGCATTAATGAGAAAGAATAGTGCCATTTACAAGGGTAGGTAGAGAAAGTGTATTAAAATGTTGGACCAATTCAACAGTAAGCAATTTCATTCAACAAGATAGGTTGGCATCCTTGCACTCTTAGTTATATATATGAGATCTTCCCTCCTCTCTTTTCTTCAGGATTTGTCCTGATGATGGGTCTTGTTCTAGACCCGAAATGTAGACGTAAAAATACTCATTGTGGAGATTCTGAACTCAACATCTCAAAACTCACACCAAAAAAATTTAAAATCTATAAAAGATAGACTGTTACAAGTAAATACAAGGGAAGGTCCTTATGAGTCACTGCTTATTTATTACGAAGGAAGGCCCTTCTTACTCATTCTGGATTTTTTTATTACCAAAGTTGGACTTTGGATCACTTTTTTGCTTCCCACTGTTATCAATATGGATTACATTGTTGAGTTCTGCTTCATAATTGCTTCAACATTGAAGAGATAAAGTAAATTTTTAATTGGAAACATATGACCTGATATAAGTTTGTAATATTGCTTTATTTTTTGAACCCAAAAACATGAAAACTAGAAACCGAGCTTAATAACTTTGTTGTCATACCTTTTTCGTGGTGAAATTTTAGAGAAGAGATTGAGACCACTTATTACATTATTATATAATTATTTAGTAATCTTGTTACACCACCACATGGATAATGGATGTATATTTTATTTGATGAAATTAATATTACTATAAGAGAAAACTATTTATCTTGTTTTATGTGCATGATGGATTGGATTTACGATGAAAATATATGTCATTTTTTCAAGCATTTCTAGATGAAATATCTGCAATTAGGAAGGCTTATCTCTTTCTGAAAGGTATGATATTTTTTTTGAATTCACACGAGCTAGATGAAATTAATTTTGGTTGCAAATATGCACGGGAGCTAGTAGTGATTAAGTTTTGTTGTATTTGAAATAGCTTAATATTTTTATCTGACCATAAGAATAAAGGAAATTTCTACTCATATATTTTAAAGTTCATGTTATGGTCTCAATGATTTGGATCCTTTACTCAAATTAAAGATATATAACTGATCCCAAAGACAACAACCAATATTTCTCCCCAATAAGCTTTCTCAACTTGTTATGTTATTTCTGAAATTACTCTTTTGCATGGTGATCACTGTATATATGTAATTATAGGAATTTGTACCTGTTTATTATTATTATTATTTCTTTTTCAATACTAAATTTTATGTTTTCAATTCCTCTCTTCTTAGTTGTACAAGGCCTTTCCTTTCTATCCATAAAATGGAGATACATATAGTCAAACATGTTCACGGGATCAATGGATGTAAATTAACTATACAAAATATTAAAACTAGTATAAATATGTCAATATATGGATTGTGTTATTATCTCATTGTGAAAATGGTTTTTTGTACTAAGGATATCTATCTGGTTTGTCACTACCATGCATAGTCACAAGTAGACTCTGATGTCTCAAGGGTTACAATCATTGTTGAATTTTACTTGGAAGCTAGTATATCCTAACATGCCTTTTTTTAAGAGTCTACTATATCATATCTCCATTACCTTACTCTATATAAATTATGTTTATCCCTTATGGACTCATTTGTTGTGCATCTTATCAGTATGTGTGTATCTTATAGATGTAAAATATATGAGGCATTCTCCGTTCTCCAACCCTATATTGATTGTTCCTATTTTCACATTTGATGTAAACAAGCATTGATACCATGTGATCATAAAATTTCTTCTCCATGATAGTTTTATTATAGGATGTATGATGCATTCATGTATGCTTATGTATTTTTTCTTGCACACGAGAGAGAGAGAGAGAGAGAGATGTGAACATTGGTATTTTTTCCTTTCAGGAGATGCACGACTACCAAGCTTCCATGTTTACGTTGGGAGTGGAGAGAGGCAACACCCAAAGTGGTATTATGAGAAATATGTGCATCTCAATCATTTTCTATTAATTTTGTGCAATATAATTTTTCAGGATACACTTACTTTGTGGAAATGGAAATGATTGGATGTTTAAAGTTTGTAGTATTTTAGGGTCCTCCTCTAATCAATGTTATTTGCAAATGATTTTAATGCATTTATACATTTGAAGTCATCATTTTAGTTATTATGATTAATATGTTATTGACTACATAGTTTTCCAATGAATTTCGATATTATAGGTATAAAGTTTATTCTTAGCATTGAGGTGGTGAAAACTCAAATTCCCACCAAAAAGGATAACTTTTAAATACGACACTTTGATCATTGCAACTGATTCCACTTTAAACTCTATTTTCATTTATATATTTTTTTCAAGATATTAATAATTGGAAATTGTTATACAAATTTTAAAATAATATTTTTATTAAAATTGTCTGTGTAGAATCAATTGCATTTCAAGTTATATTTTTATTTAATCAATTAAATTTCTTACTTTGTATTTTATTCTTGTAAAATATTAGATGAATTATTTTTATTTTTTATTAAACTTATTATTGCAAGAGCTAGGTGATGGCAATGTGCAAAAAAAAAAAAATTGTGACATTGCCACCACATGGCTCTTGTTGATTATATGTTGTCTTTTTCTCTCCATTTCTTTTCACAAGTTATCGACAACTTGAGCTTTTTAGCATCTAACTTAGTTGACATGAGTGTGCCTAATCTTTTCCTGAACATTGAATGCTAAGTTCTGAAGGGGTTATTTTCTATGATGACATTTTATTTTCTTTGTTTATGTAGGTCATTTGGCCACTATTTCCAAAATAAAGAAAAAAAATTCGAGTTTCTTGCTTTTCTGGGGAGAAATGGCATTGACATTGCTAATGTTGAGGTATATGTCGTATAAATATTTTATAATATACTTTATTTTATATTCTAGTTTTCATCATATTTCATGTTTTATAATTTTCATTGTATCTACTTTCATGTTTAGAAGAGGAATTCATTATAGATGGTAAGAAGTAGGAATGGAAGAAAGAGGAGAACAATAACACTGGAGCGACAAATGCCAAAAGAGAGGAAGAACCATTGTAGTGATACCCTTAAAGACAATATCTCACATGATACACACACATACAAACTGATGGTCATGTATTTAGAGTTGTTTAATCCACTTGTGATGCGCTGGAAACACAATGATAATGTTTTGAAGTGATGAAACAATATTTCATGTGTAAATTGTAGTCCAACTAATATTAACTTGGAAACACATATTGTAATACTTGACTTTTCATATAATATAATGTATGTGGTTGAAATTATCTATAGTTGTACTTGATATTATTTAGTATTGTAATTAACATATGTAACTTTTTGTTTTCATATTAGATGAACATGCACATTATATGACATTTTCTTAATTTAGTCACAAAATCATACTAATTAATTTATGTTGATTAATAATGAACACATAAAATCAATCTAAAACTACTAAATTAGTATTCTATATTGATTAATGATGAACACAAACAAAATAAATAGAAAATGACTAAATTAGTAATTTATAATGGTTATTAATTAAAGTAAATGAAATTAATATACATGACTAAATCAGTCGTTTATATAATGAATATGAAATTACCAAAAAAGATAAATGACTATTGTAATGATAAATTTGTGATTACAAACGATGACTAAATTTTTTTATATATATGACTATTAATATCTAATTTGAAGTATCTTATAACATGGCCAAAATTTAATCATATTTCTTTGGCCATTAATTGATTTCAAACAATGACTAAAATTTTCATATATATGATCATTAGTAGCTATTTTACAGTATCTTATAACGCAACCAACATTTTGGTCGTATGTCTTTGGTCATTAATTGGTTTTCTCCGGTGATCATGTAGTAGTATATTTTTTGTGTATTTGGTCATTAATTGTGACAATTAATGAATAAATCAATGACTAAATTAATGACCAGATTTATGACTCAATATACTAATAGACAGTAAAATTGAGACAACCAATTAATGGCTAAGCTAAGTAAGACTAAAAGTTGGCCATGTGATAAGATATTGTAAATTAGCTACTATTGGTCATTGACTGAAAAATGGTCATTTATATGAAAATTTTAGTCATTTTTTTAGTAACTAATTAGCCATTTTGTACTAGTGTAAGTACGAGTCACCACAATGGTCCAAATTTAGTTAAAAATAAAAGAAAGTTAAGATTTGTCTCATTTTCACCATTGCGTGGAGAATTTCGAAGAGCAGCAAGATCAGGAGAGCAATGGGAGCCATAAGAAGAGTAGTATCGATATTTGATATTGCATGCACCATCGTGCTAAAGGAAAAAAAAAATTCTACAAGAAACTTCAGAAGCAGATCATCAAGGGTTTAGAAGGCAACACAGAGTCACCTGTGGGTGAATTTTCTTTCCAAGCCTCCATCTCTCAAACCAAAATAGCAGAGGACAAAGGTAAGTGGTTAACATCCTCCAACACTGAAATTTCTCTAGACAACTCACACTGAGCAAATTAAATTTTAGAGTTAAAGGGTAAAGGAATTTTTCTTTCATTTTGTTTCAAGACCTCCATCTCCAAGACATAACTCTCAAACCTCTCACCACCTTCATATCACAACCATTAAAATGGGAGGGGGGTTAAAGAGAAGAGAACGTACTGACATTAGGAGAATTAGGCAGCACCATAAAGTCATGAAAATCTTCTAAAATCACCAATCGCTAGGGTTATTTGAGCTATTGAAAGGTTCTGATGAAGGGATGGCTGAAGAATTTGCAGTGGCTCTGCAGTCACATTTAGAAGAGAGAGCCACCATTGTGGTTAGAGGCCTAACCATCACACTATCTTCTCAACTCATAATAAAAGTTACAAATTTTCCCTTAGCAGTCAAAGGGGTTAAGGAAATAATGCCTAGCACTATAGCCAAGACAAATTTCTTTCTACCAGGAGAGGAGTAAAGTGAAGAAAAAAATGGAGTGAGGAGAGAAAGCCTTCCATACCCCTAGGATGAGGTAGCCTTCCATATCATGAAGTTTATTTCTTGTGAAGGAAGACTTATTCTGGTATATGGGTATCATATAATATTTTTAAATGATATTAGGTTTCAAGGAGAACTCCCACTTTAACAGATATTAAGCATCCCACACCTCCTCGTGAACTCCATAACTTACATGAGCCATAAAGTGAGGCAAAGAAAATATCAGCACTTGGCCCATCATGGCCTCATAAAACTAATTGTAAATGATGCTTTGAGGAGGTTTAACCTACGTGTATCCCAGTCTTCTTTCATAGACATGGATATGAAAGCCCTTATAGCTACCTAAATAGGGAAAAATTCTACTTCTAGCCTTAGAGAGAGTGAGGTAGAGGAAGAAGAAGAGTCATCCAAAAAGGAGGTAGAAGAAGAGGAAGAGGAGGCAGAAAACAAGGAAGAAAGAGAAGAGATGGAAATTGATGCATAAAACATAGAGACAACATACATAGAGAAAAAAAAATCCAAGGGAAAGGAGGAAGTAAAGACCAAGGAAAAGGAATATTTGGACCCTATCCTAGGCAGTGAAACCTCCCCTTAAGACACCAACATGTCACCAGACATCACAGATCAAGATGTAGCTGCTACCCTAACTACTTCGAGCACACTTGTCAAAAAAAAATAAAGAGGCAGACACCTATGAACTTTAGAACTAGGAAGAGTGAGAGGGTGAGGTAGGGAAAACCACAAACTCCCACCAAGAGCCATATTTCCATTGAAGAATCACCAAATAGGGAGGAAGAAATCATATTAGAGGAAGTAAGGGTGAAAGAGGTCACTTCACATGTAAGGACCAATGTAACATATATCAAAATACATTCAGCCAGATTGGCATCCCATACACCTTATGAATCCACCACAGACCTTCGAAGGACTGAAAAGAGTCAAAAATAAGGAAAAGAGGTTCTTCAGCAAGAAAAAAAAAATTCTACAGGAAACTCCAGTAAGCACAGAATTTGAGAAAAAGGTAGTGGTTGAGGAGGAAATGATAGACACAGAGGGGCAAGAGGTCAAAGAAGATGAGGACAAGGCATAAGAGGAAAAACAAGATGAAAAAGAGGGAGGAAAAGATGATAAGGAAGAGGCCACCTCATCAAAACCAACCCTCAAATATGTAGAAGTAGTGGAAAACCCTAGCCCTCAACCCAATCTCAGCTCCTACTACACATACATTGAGGGGGGTAGATTAATTCCTCAAAATTTCACAGTACCTTTCTTTTATCAGTTGGAAGAGGAGAGGGAACACACTCATCATTGGATGAAGCTTGCCACATCTAAAGGTGTGCATGAAATAGTGGCCATGGAAGGAAAAGTAGCTGAGTCAGGGAAGGATTTATTTGATGTTAGGCTCAAAGGGACAGTTTTGAAGGAACAACTTCAGAAGGCACATGTACACAATATAGCACTAAAAAATTAGCTTCACCAAAAGGATAAACAGGTAGCCACCATGGCAGATTTGTGCATGGAGGCCCTTCAACATAGAAATCCTTCAAATTCATATGTAGTTTACCTCAAGGAGTGGCTCCTCTTTCAAATCAAAACATTGGCCTCCAATGGATCCTTACCTTTCCAAAACTATAGACAGTTCATTGATTTATACAACCAAGGAAGTACGGAAGACAAGGAAAAAATGGCAGACCTTTACATGCATAACCTTGTGTTGACAGACTTAAATATTTGGGACCTCAAACCTAGGATGTGAGACATGCAATTAATGGCATTGGAATCATGGATAGTTAATGAAGAGACCATAGCACAAGAAATGATAAGGGTAATGAGAAGATAAAACATACAACCCTTACACATTAGGGTAGAACTATTCAGCCCTACGGGAGTCATCAATAACCATCTAAAGATTGAAAATAATCCTGCACTTGTAGAAAAATACCTCCACACACAAGCTCAAGCAATGGCTCACTTTAATGATGTTTCTAGGTTGTTGGGAGATGAGTGCATAATGGATAGCCAAAGGACATTGAAAAAACTCCCTCACAGCCTTAGAAACGTGGATTACCACGCACCAAAAAGGTTGAGGGGTTCCTTGGAGGGAGAACCACTATACAAGAGGGCCATGTAGGCCAAAAAGATTTAGTGGCTTAGTTTGAAGCTCAGTCCACCCTTGTTGTTGAGGCTGAGTGGTGGAAAGGATGAAAATGAGAAGAACAACGAATGGGAGGAATCATAAAAGAATGATGGTTTTTACCCTCCCGAAGGGACTCCCACACTTCTTCCTTGGGAAGTCAGAGGGTCTAGTCAAGCCTTAAAACAAATGCAGAAGGAGGACTAGTTGCTCATAGGATGAGCAACCATTTAGTAGGGAGGTGATGATGAGCTCCATCAATGGGTACATTTGGAGGGGTTAATGGTCACCTTTGTTCCTTATTAAGTCTCTTTTTCTTGCATTTTAATGATATTATTGTCTTTTGATGCTAGTGTATATGGTGATTGAGGCTTATCATACTTCGAGTACCTAACATGAGTTAAATGCAAGAAAATCATGAAGATATTGCATTTTTTGTGAAGATTTTTCGATCAAGACTCGGATTAGACAACCAAGAGAGATTCTAGGGGGATTTTCCACCCTCCTTAACTCCCAAAGGCAGCAAAGAAAACTCAATATCAAGTGCACCAAAGCTACACTTCACTTGCAGTCAAGTGGACTCATCACCTACTTTTTACGGAGTTTTTGGTAGCTACCCTTTAGGTTTAATAGGCCTGAGCAAGAGCTCATTAGGTTTCGACCTTTGGAGAAAGCAATTAGGCTCTCTTATCACTCCGTAATTCATAATATTGGAAAGAAAAAATGGCAGAGGACAACATCAAACCACTTAGGATTCTGGGACCTAGCCTTCCTAGACTCAGAGAGGGCTCTCTCTGTTTTTATGATATAGCTAGATAACTGTAAATGTTGATATTAGGCTAGTTATAGAAATTATGAGGGTTGTTTGTTTTTTATTTATTGGGTGGTTGGACAGATAGATATGTGAGACTTAATCCGTTGGGCTATGGAGTCATAAAAGGTTGAATTGTGCATCAACTTTTCAAGGCATTCACAGGGCAAGCTAACTATGCAGAATGGATCTTACTGGCAGTGTGAATATGAGATCAAAGAAATCAGTGAGTTTAGTAATAGCTAAAGAGCAGTTAAGAATTATTTAACTATACTTCAAAGGAAAACATTAAGATAACAAACACAGACATAATTAGGGTGCTCTCTCAACAAATCTTAATCTAAATTTTATGTTTTGAAATCAGATAAATTGATGCACAACATGAAAGGACAGAGGAAAAACATTAACATAGAGGAAATATCATCACCATTAACATAGGTCAAGAATCTTGTGAACGGTCTCTTATTATTGATGCCCAGCTCAAACAATTACAGTGTTCCAATACTTCTTACAATGCAAGTTTCAGTAGGGTCCAATTTTCCAACCCTTGATACTACTAAAGCATGCAGTATTTATATGAAGACTAAGTCGGTTTCCCTACCTTACTCGAAAAACTTTTATTGATTACAATTTAGTATAAAATCGACAAGTGTGGCCATGCAAGGCTTGATTAGACATCACTTGCAACAACACCACCTCTGGAATTAATTTTGGGCAACTCTTCATAGATCCAAACACTTCGATGGCTCTTCGTAAGATCAAACAATAAGCTTGGAGGTGGTTGTGATGGTCGCAAAGAGGTAAACAATGGTGGCTCTGAAATCTGGCCTTGATTTTAATAAAACTGGCATTTGGTAATTAAATATGGTGTAGTGCTTTCCACTTTTCATTGATTTATGATGGTGTTGATGTGTTTACTACCTTTTCTGCTTCTTCTAGTATACCATAACAGTTCTGAATGAGCGTCCTTTTCCTGACTCAACCTCTTTCATTCCTTGTTGGGGCTTATTCCATTACAATTCCTTTTGTCGTGTTTTGGCCTATTTCTTCATAAAATAACGTACAAGCCTCATAAGCTCGAACCTGAAAATCCTTTAGATTTCATCTTGGAACCACATCGCATCTACACCAACATCGCACATCGCACTTTGTTGTTTTTAAATTTTCTTTTATACTTATATTTTGAAACTTGCGATGTGCGCTATGCGATTGGGTCCCACCACATCGCATATCACACTTCAATGGTTTTAACATTTAACCTTCGCATTTATCTTGTAAAACTTGCGATGTGCGATTGCGATCGGGTCCCACCTAGCATCGCACATCGGACTTCGACGATTTTAACGTTTACCTTTGCAACTTATCTTTTAAGATTTGCAATTTTCGATTGCGATCGGGTCCCACCTGACATCGCACATCGCACTTCGCGTTCCATAGTTTTTACGTTGTAATCTCCTTTTCCTCCTCCGATGCGATTTAACCCAGAAAAGGCTCTACATATGGATTTAAAATCCTTTAGCTTTTTCCTTTGAAAATACATCGCATCTGAGCCTCTTTATCGCACTTCTCAACCTTTAACATTTAAAAATAACTTATCCTATGTGATCTGCGATGTGTGGTGTGCAGGTCAGGTCCACGTTATTGTGCCACGTCATTTCCATGTCACAACCACGTCATCATAAACTAACTATTGTCTGTGGAGTATCGGCCACATCATCTACCACATCAGTTTCCTGTGTCACTACCACGTCACTACCACGTCACTCCCATGTCATATTGCCATGTCATATCCCACACTTCAAATTTTGCATTTTTTGTGACTTGCCGCATCGCAACTTAAAAATTTTAACTTTCGATTTCTTAACTTATAAATGTAAAAATTTCCAATATGTGATATGTGATTTAATCTCTGCTGTTGATGGATGCTCAGATCCAACGGTCCTCACTGATCCCTTGCGGTGGCTTTCCGACTTTGTTTCTTTGGTTGTGCCTGCTCATTTCTTATTTGTTCGTAGAATGACTCATTCACTACTTTTCCCACATTCATGACTTTCCCTGCGTTCACGACTTGACCCAATCACATTAACAACTCTGGCTTTGTTGTTTTTCAACTACCTTTGCTTTAATGATAGTTCTGGTACTGCTTCTTTGTGTTCCTTATCAACATCATTTTCCCATTTTTTTGAACTGAAAGGCACATAGATTATTTTGAAGCTCGTGATAGTCAGGATTTCCCATTTTTCCTGAAAATTAAATGATAGCCATGAATATTATTTTCAGTATGAAAGTCCTGAGAAATTAATCAGTCACCTAGTGATACTATGCAATACAAGATTCTAACACTGGCTCCATCTAGGGATGGTAACTCCTTCAGGAGGTGTCAAGAGCACCGTAGAATAGTATCCTAATCCATTGGGTTGATCCCACAACTTGTATTTGGATCTTTTAGGAATATTAGTGACTAGAAACTAGCTGATTGTTCCTCCTGACTTTGACTAATAAGGATAGACCACATGCTTGGCCAGCCAGCTTATTAGCATACTGAAATCTGAACTGAAACTACAATTTAACTTGTCCACTGCAATCCATCAAGATGAACATACTGCTGCACCTTGAAAAATTGAATGGTGAAACCAAATTTAAGCTGAAACTAAAGTCTGAAACATACTGATCTGAAAATGAAAAGCAATCTAAAACTAAAATTTGAAAGTTGCTCAGAGTACCTAGCTTATTTTCAAACCTACCTACACTAATCTAACTTGGAGATGGTATAACACTAAGTGAACTGCTCTCTCCAATGCAACCAATCAAGTAAATGACTACATGATTGATTCTTGTTCACTTTTTCGAGTAGGCTGAAAAAACAAAAGGGCCACTCCCATCTTACTTGCCTTTGAACAACAGTGTTCAAAAGTTTCCTTAAACTCTGCAATAAACCATTCATGGCATAGCATACTCCTTCTTTATATGATTCTAAGAAGCCAGCAAAAGGATCTTGGAAAAATACCTGGCCCTGAGGATTTAAATAACAAAATTCATCTAGGGTTGCTCCTTGTTCCACTTTGTCATTCTTAGGATCCTTCTGAAAGATAATATATACACATTCTTCATGGTCATCTGAAATTTCATCCTCATTATATACCACTATGTTGTCCTCAAGCAAACCTGATATGTCTCGACTGAGTTGGCTGAATTCTGTTTGAAGGCCATCATTTTGATTAATAGGAGCACTTTCTAGGAATGGGCATTCTTGAGAAGTTAGAACAGCATCAGTATAATTCTATTTTTCTATTTCTTCATGAGGAAATGCTTTAGTGCATAAGTCAGAAGTAGAAAAAATAGAAATAATCTCTTCATTACATAAAAATTTAGAGGATGATTGCATGCTTAGAATCTGATTGATTTCTTCTTCAGTTAAAGGAGGAGGGAGTCTTTGTTTTCTTTGGATTGAACAACAATTGTTTTCTTTCTCTTGTGAAGACTGATCATGAGGTTGAATGTCTTCTTTAGCCTCACACAAAAGAGTAGATGAATTATCATTTGTCCCCATAGAGAGATCTTGCGGATCTTCTTTCATTTCCTGATTACTTTAATTTTCAACTAACTTCTCTTGGTTGTAATGACAGTTAACTTGAGAATTAAATTCATGAATTGCTTCTAAGAGATCCTTAGGATGCCAATTTCCTAAATCTTTAGCAATATTTACAAGGTATTATATGACATCCTCAAATTGATCACAACAATTTACAGCTAATGATAAAGATGGATAATTTTCTTTATTATGCTCATAAAAAACCTTTTGGAAATATTTTAAAGAAAGCAAACTACCAGGGTTCAGACCTTCATACCATTCCCTTGCTTTCCCTTCTAATGTTACCATGAAAATATTCATGAGGAAATCCTCATTCCATTCGACTTTCAACCTCCATGAGTGTATATGAAATTTAATGAGATGTAACAAAGAATCATAAACCTTCTCATCGTGAAAAATAGGAAGATTTCTGTCCATATTTACCTGAGGAATTTTCTGTGGGAATCCAGGAATGTGATCTCTATTCATTGGAGCATACCTACGTTGTATTATTCGATCCATATTGTCAATTAGTTAGAGAGTGGGGTCACTGTATATTCAAAACCAATATGGATTCTTCTATCAGTGGATTCTTTAGGTCAACTGAAAACTGTGGAGTTGTCAGCTGGATGATTTCAAATTTCTTATGTCTGTTTGTTCTCCACCATCAACAACCAGATACCAATCTTGGAACATACTTGAATCATGCAATATTTTGACTTGGATTTCTAATTTATGATGAAATATTAAGCTTTTTCAATAACTCAGTCCCCAATATGGTCACCATTATTTTATCACTCTGTAATTTGTAATATTGGCAAGAACAAATGATAGAGGACAACATCAAACCACTTGGGAGTCTGAGACCTAGCCTTCCTAGACTTAGAGATGGCTCTCTTTGTTTTTGTGATATAGCTTGATAACTCTAAATTCAAATATTAGGCTAGATATTTAAATTATGAGGGTTGTTTATTTTTGATTCATTGGGTAGTTGGACAGATAGAGATGTGAGACATAATCCATTTTGCTATGGAGTCATAAAAGGATTAATTGTGCATCAACTTTTCGAGGGAATTCACAAGGAAAGCTAACTATGCATAATAGATCTTGCTGGCAGTGTGAATATGAGATGAAAGAAAGAAGCGAGTTTAGTAATAGCTAAAGAGAAGTTAAGAATTCTTTAACTATAATTCAGAGAAAAACATTAAGATAACAAAAACAAACAAAATTAAGGTGCTCTCGCAGAAAATATTAATCTAAATTTTATATTTTGAAATAATATAAATAGATGCACAACATGAAAAGATAGAGGAAAAACATTAACATAGAGGAAAGAACATCACCATTAACATAGCTCAAGAATCATGTGAATGGTGTCTTATTATTGATGCCCATATCAAACAGTTACAATGTTCCAATACTTCTTACAATGCAAGTTTCAACAGGGTCCAATTTTACAACCCTTGACACTACTAAGGCATGAAGTATTTATCTAAAGACTAAGTCTGTTGCCCTAATTTACCTGAAAACCTTTCATTGATTACAATTTAGTAGAAAATGGACAAGTGTGGTCATGCAAGGCCTGATGAGACATCACTGAAAACAACACCACCTATGGAATTAATTTTGGGCAACTCTTCATAGATCCAAATGCTTTGATGGCTACTCATACGATCAAACAATAAGCTTGGAGGTGGCTATGATTTTCACGAAGAGGTAACCAGTGGTGTCTCTGACGTTTGGCCCTGCTTTTCAGAAAAATGGTTTTTGGTAATTAAATCTGGTGTAGTGCTTGCCACTTTTCTTTGATTGATGATGGTGTTGATGTGTTTACTGCCTTTTCCACTTCTACTGGTATACCATAACAGTTGCGCATGAATTTCATTTGGTTGACTCAAACCCTTGCATTCCTTGTTGGGTATTATTCCATTACAAGTTCATCTGCCGTGTTTTGGCCTATTTCTTCATAAAACCGCATACAAACATCATAAGCTTGGACCTGAAAATCCTTTAGATTTCATCTCAGAACCAAATTGCATCCGTGCCAACATTGCACTTTGCAATTTGTTGTTTTTAAATCTTATTTTATACTTATCTTTTGAAACTTGCGATGCACGCTATGCGATTGGGTCCCATCGCATCACATATCACACTTTGACGGTTTTCACATTTAACCCTTCGCATTTATCTTGTAAAAATTGTGATGTGCGATTACGATTGGGTCCCACCTGGCATCGCACTTCGGTGATTTTAAATTTTACCTTTGCAACTTATCTTCTAAGATTTGTGATTTGCGATTGCGATTGGGTCCCATCTGGCATCGTACATCACACTTCGCGTTCCATAGTTTTATGTTATAATCTCCTTTTCCTCCTCTAATGAAATTTAACCCATAAAAGGCTTTGCATACGGATTTGAAATCCTTTAGATTTTGTCTTTGAAAATACATCGCATTCGAGCCTCTTTATCGCACTTCATAACCTTTAACGTGTAACAATAACTTATCCTATGCGATTTTCGATGTGTGGTATGCAGGCCAAGTCCACGTCATTGTGCCACGTCATTGCCATGTCATTGCCATGTCAGAACCATGTCATCATAAACTAACCATGGTTTTTGGGGTCTGAGCCACGTCATCTGCCACGTCAGCTTGCGGCATCACTACCACGTCATTGCCACATCACTGCCACATCACTCCTACATCACTTCCACCTCATCTTGCCACATCATCGCCCACACTTCGCATTTCGCATTTTTTGTGACTTATCGCATTGCAACTTAAAAATTTTAACTTGTGATTTATTAACTTATAAATGTAAAACTCACTGATATGCGATATGCGATTGAATCTCTATCATTGATCCATGCTCAGATCCAACAGTTCTTACTGCTCCTTTGCTGTGGTTTTCTGATGTAATATTCCCAATTAGTCCTAAGCTAATTGGAATATTCATTTTTGTTTTATTTATTTGTTTTAAGAATAAAAGTGTAAAGGAGGTCCATAATACTCCTAAACAGTGAATAAATCAATGCCAAATGTAAAAATGTTGAATATTGGCTGCTAAACCAAGCACCCTTAGGTGCGAAAAGGAGCTGGAAATTTTGAATGGGTCAACCTTGACCAAATATACAGCCTTTTCATGGAGGAGTGTCCATCAATAAGGCACAACACAATTTTAGATGAAGATGCTTTGTGTGAAAGGAGTGTTTTCATTGAAGGTGCTTTAGGGTTTGCAAGCTCTTAACTTATAAAAGGAAGAGGATGGCAGCATGAGAAGGTTGTTGATGAGATTATATTTCTAAATATATTGTCTATTTAGAAATATATCATTCTCTTTCTATTTATCTGAGAATAATTTTGTTTAGCATTGGGTGTTCCTGGTTGGGAATCCCACCTCTTCCCATTGAGTAGCTCTTACGAGAGTTTGTACTACATTGTCCACTATTTGGATGAAGACCAAGTTTCTTCTTTCAACTACAATGTAGATCATGTTGAGGGTTTTTTTGTCTTTGCAATTGGAGGTTATATCTCTTCAAATCTAGGCCATTTCAGTGCTCCTTTTCAGTGGATGAGGCTTCTATTCGATTGGGAAGAGAATATTGGATGATTGGAGCATCATTTTTAGATCTTGGCATGTGGCCAACATCATTCTAAACCCTACTGTGCAGTTTTACTTCTAGATTTTCTTTATTCCTGTAGGTGTTGTTGCAGGGTCTTTAGCATACCATCTGTAGAGTTGGTTTTCAAGTGTTGGGGATATTCCCTTCACTTTGGAGATCCATTGGAGGATATCTATTCCTTGTTCATTTCATATCGGATCTGAATACTTCTAAATATCTGAATATTTCTGTAGATCTACAAACTTAGATCTCAGATCTACTTCATGTACATGGTGTAATGTTAAAAACCCTAAGAGGATTCTGAAGAAGAGCCAATATAGTGTATGGATATGTTATAGATCTAACTTTTCATGCACTTATTTTCTCTAGATCTAAAGCATAATCAACAGTTGTTGCAGCCTAATAAAATAATGATTTCAGGTTTTTTCCAGTCTTAATACATGGTTACAGCACCTCTTTTTGAGGATTTTATTCTATTGGAGACTTCTATTTCCTGTTATACATCTTATGGGCCATCTTGTACATCTATTTTTCTGTTGTAAATGTGAATGAGGGGTCTCCATATTGGCCTCCTAATTTGTCTTTGATGATCTGCATTATTTTCCTGCATATCTGTCTTGTATTGTTGCATTCCCTATTTGGGAATATTACAGTGGTATCAGAGCATCATCTTGGCATAGCTTGTGCTTTCTAAGAAGCCAATATGTCTTCTGAAGAAGAAGAACCTCTTACTTACAAAGAGAAGAGGTATCTAAATAGAAGACAAAAGAAGAAATTTGATTACACAAATAACAATGAAGACAAGGGTAAAACCCCTGTATCTGGAAATGAAGAAGAAGAAAAGGATTTACCTAAGATCCTTCTTAGCGCCATGCAAGATCTTTCTAGAGAGATCAAAGAGATGAGAATGGACAGAATCAAATAATCCCCTAAATGATTCCATCTTGTAGAAGGCTCTGGCATGTCTCATTACTGGAATTATCAACCAGTGCATTAGCCACAAGTTTCCCAATGCTCTACCATGCCTACCTTTTTAGATGTGGGAAATGAAGGGTTTCTAGAGCATGAGTCCCTTGAAGACTATTTTGAAGAATATGAGTCTCAAAATCAGAGATTCAAAGATCACTTTAGTTTTCATGGGTTTTGTCATATAAAGGACAAAAGAAGACGAGGGCATCATCATAGAGGTGGTGGATTCATTCAGAATCATGATCGACACCACTCTATGGGCAGATTTTTTTTACCCAACTTTGATGGGTCATCCAAGTGTTCTGCTAAGTATTGGGTAGAAAAAATTGACATCTACTTTCAGTTGAACAAGGTCCCAGAGATGGAGGCTATCAAGATTGCAGTGCTGCACTTTGAAGGTGAAGCACATGATTCATGGTTCCATGGCTTTTCTACATTGGGTCATTCCAATGTGACTACTTATTGAGAGTTCACTAGAAGGTTGTTGGAAATATTTCATAGAAGAGATCTAGAGGCACCATTCATGAGTCTTGCAAAGTTGAAACAATCAGGTAATATAGAATCTTACATTTCTAAATTTTTTAAGATTATCCACTATGGTTCCTGATTTTTCTGCAACAAGAAGGGTGTACATGTTCATCAATGGTTTAGATGAACCCATTCATGGGTTCGTTAAATCTACCAAGCCCACTAACCTACATGATTCTATTGAAATGGCTAGAGACCTTCAAGATTCCTTGCCAAAAGAAAAGGCAACTTTCCAACATAAGCCCTCTTTTCCTTGAAAGGGAAAGGAAGAAAAAGCTTATCCTTCCAACGAGAGCTCATACAAGAAACCTCTTGATGATGAAGTTCGGAGAGATCTAAGAATAAGGAAGCTTTGATTCACTTGCCAAGAATCATGGGCACCTGGACATAGATGTGGTACTGGAAAAGCACATTACATATAGGTCTTCTCAGATGATGAGGAGGAAGAAGAAGATGAACCAAGGAGAGGTCACAGTGTTGACACTGCAAGAGGAGAGCCAACACCATCAAGAGATGGGAATGGAGAATTTGCTCCTATTGGAGGGGCTCTTTCATATTTGAGAGGAGTACCTAAGTACTTGACCTTAAGAGTTCAAGGTTTCATCTTAAATCAGAGGGTTTCTGTTCTGATTGACAATGGGGCTACCCACAATTTCATTGATGCCCAACTAGTGCAAAGGAGGGCAATACCCACTGACGCTTTTGAGGGATTCTCTCTTTTGGTCCCAGGAGATAGAACAATGAAATGCATGCATTAGGTCCCATCACTTTTAGTCACCATGGGTACTTATACATTGATTGATCATTTATTTTTGGTTGACATACCTGACACCGATGTTTTTGGGTGTTCAATGGTTGATTACATTGGGAAAAGTCACCACTAATTGGGAGGCTTTGCAAATGGAATGGGTGGAAAAGAAGAGTGGTGAAACTCAAATGATCAAAGGAATGCATAAATATCCCTCACATACCACTTCCACACAAATATCATAGATGGAATTGTGCACTGGAAGCAAGGACCTTACAGTCCCATCTATCATGCTCATGAGATTGCTGCAGGGGACACTGTTATCTAGTGGCAAACCGCCTAGGAGGCCACTTGATTCAGATTTTTTGGGAGATATCTCACAACATGATTCTCCAAGATTAGATCTAGGGGGAATGGGAGCATTGGAAGACAATAATACATCACTGGGAGTCTTGGGTAAGCTCAAGGGGGAGGGATATCTTCTCCCAATATCATCATCACCCACTCTCATTTCAGATTTTGCGTTGTGGGAGGAGAAGAAGGGAAGGAATGACCTTCCAACATATACCTTTAGCATGGGATATTTCAAGGAGGAGAGAAACCACATGACATAAATTTCAGTTGATACATCATCAGCACTATCATTGTTGGGGAGTTCGGATCCATATTGGAAATCCTAACTGTTGGTGGATTATTCCAAGTATCTTCACACTTGCATGATACTTGATGACCAGATGAATGAAGAGGGATATTTAGTCCAAGAGGGACTCATCTATCATCATGGTAGGATCTTCCTGTCTAGAGCCTCCAAGCTCAAGGAGAAGTTGCTACAAAGAGCCTATGAAGAGTTTTGTTTCAGCCACATATATTCCATGAAGATCTACAACATCATTATGAGGAGATTTGATTGGGAAGGCTTTGAGGGAGAACTATATCAGAATTTTCAAGAATGCACGAACCATGTGGAGTTGGGGCAGCTACATGACTCTATGGAAGAGTTATTTCAGCCATATCTTCCTTGTTTTGAGAGAGGATATAGATCTATGCACCACTCCATTTGTATGAGGAGGATTGTTGGTGAAGAACATACTCATGTAAATCATGTTTTATTTTCCTATTATATGTATTCTTTCACCATGTTTATGTAGGCCATGAATCCAAGGAGGAGTATTGTATCTTATAAAATTCATGGCCAACTTTGGGCCACAAAAATTTCTGAACTTGGCCACTCCCTTGGTGGACAAAGGGAGATCTTGTTTCATGATGGGTGTATTCCTAAGGCACCAAATATATCTCACACCTTCAAACATAGTGAGATGACATGGGCAGCAAGTAAGTGGTGGGAAAACCACTTACCACATCTTGATTTTATGCAGGTATGAGATGCACTGCGTTGGTTCCACATGTGGGACTATGACCCGCCTCCATATGCACAAATTTCTATCTATATGTATATAGTTTTTCTCCCATACATTGATGATGTACTTGTACTTTTTATGGGGATGTATGGAGGGAGGATGGGAGGTATGTATGTGCCCTATGGAATGGAGATTATCCATGTATCTTATGCTACATGTTTCAAGGAGAACATTGGGAAAACCATGTTTGTTTCATTTGATCTATTGTCTCGTTATGGGATGTATTATTTGCATCTCATGAGAGCTTTGGAGGAACGATTCATGGAGGGCTCGATTGGTGAACACTTAGTTTATAGAATAATCTTATCACATGATGGTGTCACCAATGGAGGAGGAGAAGAGTTGTAGAACTTACCTTATCATTTGCTTGAGGACAAGAAACGTTTGGGAGGGGAGGACTGTAATATTCCCAATTAGTCCAAAGCTAATTGGAATATTCATTTTTGATTTATTTCTTTTTTTTAAGAATAAAAATGTAAATGAGGTCCATAATACTCTTAAACAGTGAATAAAACAATGCCAAATGTAAAAAGGCTGAATCTTGGCTACTAAATCAAGCACCCTTAGGTGTGAAAAGGGGTTGGACATTTTGACTGGGTCAACCTTAACCAAATCTACAACACTTTCATGGAGGAGTGGAAATCAATGAGGCATGACACAGTTTTATATGGAGATGATTTGTGTGAAAGGAATGTTTTCATTGAAGGCGGTTTAGGGTTTGCAAGCTCTTAACATATAAAAGGAAGAGGATGGCAGCACGAGAAGGTTGTTGATGAGATTATATTT
Organism: Pinus albicaulis; assembly: GCA_034641835.2. Classification (NCBI taxonomy): domain Eukaryota; kingdom Viridiplantae; phylum Streptophyta; class Pinopsida; order Pinales; family Pinaceae; genus Pinus; species Pinus albicaulis. The sequence continues at coordinate 104,923,872 of CM076577.1, forward strand.
CTGAATATATTTTCTGTTTAGACATATATCATTCTCTTGTTGTTTTTCTAAGAATAATATTTTTTAGCATTGGGTGTTTCTGGTCGGGAATCCCACCTCTTCCCATTGATTAGCTCTTGGGAGAGTTTGTACTACATTTTACATTATCTGGCTGAAGACCAAGCTTCTTCTTTCAACTATAACACAGATCATGTTGTGAGTTTGGTTGACTTTGCAATCTGCAGCAAGTGGAGGCTAGATCTCTTCATATCTAGGCCATTTCAGTGCTCCTTTTCAGTGGAGGAGGCTTCTATTCCATTGGGAAGAGATTATTAGATGATTGGAGCATCATTTTAAGATTTTGGCATGTGGGCAACCACATTCTAAACCCTACAGTGCAGTTTTACTTTCAGATCTGTGTTATTCCTGTAGGTGTTGTTGCAGGGTGTTTTGGCATACCATCTGTAGATTTGGTTTTCAAGTGCTGGGGATATGCCCTTCACTCTGCAGATCCATTGGAGGAGATCTATTCCTTGTTCATTTTAGATCAGATCTGAATACTTCTGAATATCTGAATATTTCTGCAGATCTACAAACTTAGATCTCAAATCTACTTCATGTACATGGTGTAATGTTGAAAACCCTAAGGGGATTCTGAAGAAGAGAAAATATAGTGTATGGATATGTTATAGATCTAAATTTTCATGCACTTATTTTCTCTAGATCTGAAGTGTAATCAACAGTTTTTGCAGCCTAATAAAATAACGTTGTCAAATTTTTTCCACTCTTAATACATGGTTGTAGCACCTCTTTTCGAGGTTTTTCTTCTATTTGAGACTTCTATTTCCTATTATACATCTTATGGACCATCTTTTACATCTATTTTTTTGTTGTAAATGTGAATGAAGGGTCTCCATATTGGAATCCTACTTCATCTTTGATGCTCTGTGTTATTTTCCTACATATCTGTCTTGTATTGTTGCATTCCCTATTTGGGAATATTACAACCGACTTTGTTTCTTTGGTTGTTCCCGTTCATTTCATAGTTTTTCATAGAATACTTGACTCATTCACTACTTTTCCCATGTTCACGACTTGACCTGCTTAGCATTCACTACTCTACCTAAACATGCACGACTTGACCCAATCATGTTCACGACTCTGCCCAACACGTTCACGACTCTACCTTTGTTGTTTTTCTATTGTATTTTCTTTAATGATAGTTCTGGTGGTGCTTCTTTATGTTCCTTATCAACAACACTTTCCCCTTCTACTGAATTGAAACGCACGTAGATTCTTTTAAAGCTCTTGACAGTCAGGATTTCCCATTTTTCCTTAAAATAAACGATAGCCATGAATATTGTTTTCAATATGAAAGACCTAAGAAAATAATTAGTCACCTAGTGATACTGTGAAATACAAGATTCTAACAGGGTCTTTTCTCTTGTACTAAGTTTTTTAGACTTTCATGTTGATGTAATGATACTATCTTTTGAAATAAAATGAGTATTCAGATTGTGCCACTAATATAGTTTCAGAGAGCTAGGCTTGTGGGTTAGAGCCCAATCCATGTGCCTTAGTCTCTCTTGTGTAATCATTCTTTACTTTCATATCATTTTAGTTGGTTTTTATTATGATTATTTAGCAAGTTTGCTTGCATTTTCATTCACTATTTTAGTTTTCTTCCATTTTTCTTTTGTTGTAGATTTAGATTTCTAACATGTTGTTAGAATAGGTTATAAATTCAGAAAGTTGTGAGTCAAACCTCCCCCTCTCATCTCTTTCATTGGAGCTTGAGGAGGGTAGACCTTCCCCACATGCCAAAATTGATTTTTAGTTTATGATTTCTTGGAATGGATAAGCTATGTTGTTTTAGTTCCATGCATATGTTTAGAATATTGTGTTAGATGTTTGTTTGTAGGTTAAAGTAGATTTGATTTCAAAATTCATGTCATCTTTTCCATTGTCTTTATCATGAATTTGTCCATATTTATTGCATGAACAGGTATTTTTCTTATAGGTTAAGGTAGCACAACCAAGGAGAACTTTACCAACACCTTCATCTTCATCTCTCACCCTTCATTAGCCCTTTGTTCACCAAAATCGCCATTGGCCATGTTTTCAGATTTTTCATTCCTACACTGTCAACAAACCATAGGGGTGCAAGATAGGCCTCCCAAGAGGTTCTGAGCTTGGACAAGGGGTGGGCCACATTCCACTCATCTAAAACCACCTTCACTCCACCTTCCCTACCCTTTTTACACCCATTTTTATCCTCATATTTATCTCAGAATGTTTCCTATAGAAATTCAAGACTTTCCTATAGCACTACTGAAAACCCATAGAAGCACTTGAAGAAAAACTATTGGGCCCATCCTTAAGCCCATAAACAATTATCCACGTCCTCTAGACCTGAAAAAATGCCCCATACACCTTCAACCTTGTACCCATCTGTTAAAGCCTTCCATAAGTCACCTCGGTGCTTTCTTCTCCTAGATGCAAAACAACACATTTACAAGCATAGTTAGGTCATGATTAGTTGCACGATTAAAATCATGATAGATAGAGCATAGAGTGAGTAGAGTGTTTTTATCCATTTGGCCCAAAAAAGTGTGATTAGGTTAGTTTCCTTTATGAAATTTCAATTTATCAATTTACTTCATGCAAGATGCCTAGTTTTCTTTCATTTCTTATCATAGATTAATGTGTATATTTATTTCATTGCAGAGTAGTTAGATGTAATTTCTTTTTGTAGTGTAGTTATGTACTTTCTCATAGTGCCATGGCTTTGAATAATTTGTAGCCTAGGCCTAAATTTAGAAGTGTGTCAGACTTCATCCAAAAACCCTAGAAGTAGCACCCTTTCGTAAAGCTCAGAAGAGGATGACATGAGTAGAATGCATATGTTGTGTATATAGCATTGTCACCTCCAATTTTGTACAGAAATTGGGTTGATAAAGTAAAGTAGGGAAAAATTTGGGAGTTGCGGCATCCTTGGTGAAATACTAGTGCTCACCAGTAGGTAAAAGTTGTGTAGACGGTCTTCAACCTTCTCTGTTTCATCAGGGTCATATTTCTTTAAGAGCTTCTCTAAATGCTTCGAAATCTTGTGAAATACATCCAAAAGTGCAAGTGGGCCCTGAGTCATCCAATCCAGATCTTGGTCTACCATGTCTTATTCTTCGCTCTCGTCCTCTTCTTTGTCAGATTTTAATGGCTTTTCCTCTTCTTATTCACCGCCCAACCCGTAGAAAGTTATGCCTGAGAGTATGAGGTTATCTTCGTTGCCACCGCTGAAAAATATAGGTTCTTCTATGTTTTCCATAGAATATTATAACTCGTCAAGTGTGGAAAGAACCATTTCTTTAAGGGAGGAAAGAACTATGATAGTATTGGTGCTTTTTTTCTTCTGTAAAGAATATGGAATTATGAGTATTCCAGGGATTAATCCAATTGATTTTGTGAATTGACGAGTTACAGGATGGATATCCTGAAGTTGATTATATGGTCTTTCACAAGTTAGAGTGGGATGTGGTTGGGAAGAGTCACCTACTTTAGAAACACGAGTAGGGGAGGTACACTAAATGTTGTTTCCTTAATCAGAAGAGAAGATGTTGGGGTTCGGGGTTATCAACCATAAAACACTAGATTCCCTCCTTCTAGCACCAAAAATGTTGATGGTGTTGGACCCATAAACATTCATGGGATATCACCAATACGAATTCCCAATTATACCTCACATCGTTTGGTGTAGGAGTCTCATCTGGAATAAAGGCCTGGTTTCCATGTTCTTAAATATTTTCCTTGGCTTTGACTGTCAGCAAGAGAAAAGGGTGCATAGGTACTTTGGAAAAAGCAAGGGTGTGTTCCTGGGGAATGTCCAATTGCAAGTGTTTCAAGGTTCTTCTACAATTGGGGCAGAGAGAGTAGTGAGCCTCTAAGAGAGAGCCAATAGTACCACCATGGAAGAGACACACATGAACCGAAGAATCCGTCTAACTTCTAGAAAAATAGTCCATAAGGGGACAGTCATTACAACCAACATTTGATAAAGGTCTATCTAATATCCTATGAAATATTCTACAACCATGGGATATCAATACCAAAAATTATAGCACATTCTCAATCAAATAAGCACTAAAATAACAAAAATAGTTCAACTATCTTAGCACATGTGAAAGAAAACATGAAATAAAAAAATCCAAAGAATAGTATTACAAACATTCATAGTCCATTCATGAAGAACTTGCTAGCCTAGGAAGGCTTCTATTATAAATTAAAAGTTCCAAGACACATATGTACAATGAACATCACTAGCTCCAATAGTGGAGCATTGGAGCCACTCCTTCCTCCACAAAAGAACTAGCTTATCTCTATAATTATTTGCTGGTGGAGCCAAGGTGAAAATTCCTTTTCTCATACAATGAGGGAGTATATATAACTAAGGAGTTACTCTTTGACTACCCTCGTGACAATTTTACTTCCTATGAATTTTCAACTTACATGAATCTTTACATTCCATGTGTGTCCTTTGGACTTCCACTTTACAATACATTTTGAAAATAATATACATGGTCGACAATAGTGATGTCGCATATGACCACTCATCACATGACATGACACTTTGGACATGGACTGCTTAATGACATGGAAATATCAAGAAACTACTACTGCTGAGAATTGAGTGTCTTTGTGAATGAGTTTTCCTCTTCACCTCTATATGCCTTAGTGATAAGGAGTCTTCAATGAACTCAAGTCTTGGATAGTGGTCGCAAACTAAGTGTCCTTTCACTTTCTCCTGATTAATAAACTTATGAGTTTAGCAGCAAGAGTGTATTTGAGAATGATTACCTCCTTCTTCTCCTTCTTCATCATCTCACCCTGACAATATAGAGTACCTATTCCTACAATTCACTCATGACGAGACGACATTAATCTGAAAACCCCTAGCCTAATATGATGCATTATAATCCATTAAATGAGCCTGGAAAAAGTGAAAAGTTGGACAGGGAGCCTCACTAATTGCGCATTTTCACAGTTCAGGAAAGCAAGGGAAAGCCTTGAGCCGTGAGACTACACAGTTTTCAGTTCAGGCTAGGTTGATGGACATGATCGTAATTTTTCTAGAGCTAGTGGGACATGTTGCAACGATGGGCACTCGGAGAGCTTATTGCATAGTTCTGGGAGTCAAGGAAGTTTGGCTGACTACGTATATGTGCAGTGCTAGGTCTCAGGGAATGATCTTGAGGCTTATGGTCAGGAAGTCTGCATTTCAAGCCAGGTTGGAGGCCATGACTCCGCAATTCTAGAGGTCAGGGACAAGGCTTGGTTAGAGAAACTATGCAGTGTATTATTCCTAGGAGGCAGAAAATCCTCACTATGGAGTGTTAAGTAGAGACGTCACAACTAAATTATTGATACTGCACAGTTCACAACTCAGGGAAGATAGGGTGAAGCTAAGTTTCTTGGTCGAGAAGTTTTCAAAAAAATGGCTAAGTGCGGGACTAGTGATATCGGTGTGAATGATGATGAAATTTAACTGTGATAAAAAAATTACCATATTTTATGACTCAAACAACATATATCATCCATGACATACAAAAAAATAATTTCCCTCCATGTGACAACTTTACGACTAGTTACGACAAGTGCAACACCAAATATAAACTTTACGACGACTGTGACGACACTTGTGTGACAGTGCTCAAAACTTTGGAAATGAGTGTGACAGGTACTTAAAAGGTTATAAAAACTAATTTTCACAAAGGAAACCCCTTGGAATCACTATAACAAGCTCATACATACAATGTGACAACCAACATGCCAAAATGCGATACTTTTCTTATTTCAGGAAAGGGATCACAACACTCTAAGGAAACAATTAAAATGAACTTCAAATTTTGTGACAGTGATGAACAAGACCAAGGAAGGCTCTAAAATTTGGTATAGGCCAAAATTTTGGAAGTTTTTTGGTAGCTACATCACAATTCTAGACCACAATTTTCAGAGCAAGTAATTTTCATTTTCGTTACCTTGGGAGGTTTTTTCTTTTGCTCATGTTGAGGAGATGAATTTATCCCGCTTCTGCATTCAGTTTGTTTATGAACAAATTTATTTCAAATAGGAAGCTCAACTTCATTCTGAAGTGGGGAGAAAGTATTATAAGAAAACTTCTTTGAATTGTTTGCACTATTTTTTTTTCTTTCTTCGTTACTCATAATCATTTTTTAAGCAACACAATGAACTCCTTTGTGACCGAAGTTGTGAAAAGTGAAGCGTTTACGATTGAATTAGGATTACATGGGAGGATAAAACCTTTTTGAGTAGCTTTCCCTTTTTTCATGGAAAGGTTGTTGTTCCTGAGAATAGTTTGACCCTTCATTATTTTCGTTGAGTCCTATAATTCTAATGATTGCTTCCTTTCACAACGTTGACATTGATTTGTTTACTTGTTTCAAAAGATTTGATAGGTTCTGATGTTTTACCATTTTGATTTGGATTGTATCCAAGACCTATCTTTATTAGATGAGAATGATGAAATTTAATGATTTCTTCTAAAGTTTCAGATCCTTTAGAAAATCTAAGATTTAAAGGGTTTTTTTTCTCAAGTTCCTTTCTTAGACCCACAATTTAAATTTCTAAGTTTTCACAGTGCTTTTCCCTTACTTGGAATTTTTTCTTTAAATATTATTCTACTAATTTAGCTTCTTCTAGACAAATATTTATCTGAGTTATTCTTCAACAAGGGTGTTTCCCTTATACATACTAATTTCCTTTTCATGATTTTTTTATATGACCCTAATTATATGAATTTATTCTAGAGAATCCATAAAAACATGATTAGAATCTTCTACACATTGTTCTTTGAATGCCATAAGTAATTGAAAATATTGATCTGATTCGTCATCCTCATTATTGGAATAATATTCAATATCTTCATGAGTATAAAAAAATTTCTTGCTGGTAAAATCTCTTTTGTCGTTGCTTTTTGAAACACTTTCCTTTTTCATGATTTTCTTTATAAGGAAACTTAGCAACATAATTACCTACTCTTCCATAGACAAAGCATTTGAAAGGAAGCTTACATTTGAACTTTTCATTTCCTACTTGGAGCTTCTTCACAAAAGTTTATTCTAATTCATCTAAAATTTAAATTGGATCTTCAAGCCCTTCCTTCCCTTTCCCTTTATTTGTGGATTTGAATGCTTCTTCTCTAATGCCTCATGTATCCCCTTTTCTCATCTCATAAGGTATCAAGATCCCATGGATTTTTTCAATAATGATATTGTTCAAACCTTGCATTTATTTAATGGTAGAGACTCTGGAATTGAACTTTAGGGTTAGTGATCTCAAAATATTTTAAAAAATAGTAGTATCCTTTATTTCATCACAAAGCTTTTTCATTGAGTTAAAAATCTCACCTACTTTAAGGAAAAATCTTGCAATACTTTCAACATTATGAATTCTAAGGGTTTCATGTTGAATTCTATATGTTTGAAGTTTATTAACTTTTACCTTAGTGTCACCTTCATAGATTTGAAAATTTTCATTCCATATTTCCTTTATGGTGCTCATCTACAGGACTTTCACAAAATCAAATTCATCCAAACTCCCCAAGATAGCATTTATAGCCTTTGCATTGATCTCATATTGTTTCTTTCATGCATAATCTATGGGAGTGGAGGCTAGGTATTGATATCCACATTCAATAGTTGCACATACATACACTCCTAGTGCCTAAAAATATGCTCTCATTCTGATTTTCCAAAAAATAAAGTTAGTTCCATTAAACAAGGGTGGCTTTATAGAATATAATCCCTCTTGACTACTCATATTCATAGATCTCCCTTTAAGCGATCATGATTCTCTTGAGGGGCCTTCTTTGATACCAAATTTTAGGAAAAATATTGAGAGGGAGATCAATATTTTTAACTAACTTTAATTTTCAATTTCACATTCATAAATATGCATGCTACAGTTATTCATGTAACCCACATGTGTATGCGATTGTAGTGAATGCAAACCACAAATGTTCAGATTACTTAATTTTCTATAAATTCCATCAGATGTTTAACTTAATCATTTCAATATTATTTCATTAGACATATACTATGTAATAAAGAAGAGATAAATAAAAACACATAAGAAACACATCAACATATATAAACACAAGAATTTTAGGTGGAAACCCAATTTGGGAGGAAAACACTAATATCCTTATCTTTGTCTTATTTTTTATTACATAAAGAAAATATTCATTACATATTTTATTGGTTCATACTCTTACTAGTATGCAGACACCCACCTACAGGAGGATACAACCTGCACCGAATCCTACCGGAAGGGAGCTCCTACCCCCTCACTGAAAGTTACAACCTTCAACACCTTGTGGACCACGTTTCATTATATTTCATACTCGATCCACCTATCTCAAATAAACATCAAAAAATATTGGCCACCTTTCATCAAATTTTCACACTAGACCCAAAAAAATAATAAGGCCAAACAAATTTACAAATTTGAATATTGAAGCACAAATCTAAATATAATCACTAAATAACCGTTGAATACCAACTAAAATTGTAAAGAAACTAAAACACTAAATACTTTACCAATATAGAATCATCATAACCATATCATATGAATGCACAATGAACCATCATTATATCAATCAGTAAATCAATCCACTTAAATAACTAGTCATAAATCAGGATAATAGCCACATTTTTATCAACATAGAAGTAATATGTAGTCATTACAAATCCTGATCAAATTTACTTCATAAATTTTACGTGACTATTCTGAAGCATACCCACATATATATGTGCTTGCTATAAATAAAACCTATGTATAGATATCAAATCATTCAATGCTAAAACTGAATCACCGCATCACCTACTGAGTTATTGACATACTAGGTCATACTAGCAACTTAATCACATCTCAACATCATGTAGCATCATCACTAACAAATATTCTAATCCACAATCTAATCAAATCAATCAAAATTTTTAGATACAAACCATGCTTATCAAGACATCATTGAAAAACAACAACAAATAGAATAGGCATCATTAATTGTCATCATCAAGCAACAATTCAAACCCTAGTACATAAACATGACCTCCATAAAATAGACTTTTGTGTATTCGATTACCATGCATAACACTCGCGTATATATACCAAAATAATGAATAAAATATCACATAATTTATACATAACTTTTTTGAACCATATTCATGTATGTACGTGACCCTACTAAAGAAAACCGGTGTATAAATATTAAAGTATTGAATCATATCCTCGCTACAAATCACAACATACTTTCTATAAATTTTACTTCCAAATCATAGAATACTTAAAACACATTCAAACAGATGTTGCATCATTAGATATCCAAACATACACAAATCATTCAAGCATAACCATTACTACTCAATACACTTTCAGATCTCTTAGATCTGAGTCATCTCCTTGCTCCGTGGTGAACATATGTTTCAAATCAGATCACACATGAATACACTATTCACTTTAACACATAACACCTTGATCTCCATCTCTTTATATATATTTTTCCTTAGCCAATACCTCAGGTAAATCCCTTGGTAAAGTTGTTAGTATTAGTTGAAAAAAATGAATAAGTGTTGCTTCCACAATTACTATGGGAAATTACCATGGTAATGACCCATAGTATTTAGATTTCGATGGTTCATCTAATTTACACGACTTTTTTTCACAGGACTTGTGTATATACACAACCCTTCTTCAAAATAACTTTGTATTATTTTCAAAATTCACTTCTTTTATGAATTTGTAACTTAACTTCCATTTCTTTGTCCATATCCTTTGTAACATATGTACAAATATTCCTAATATTTGCATTAGTTCCACAATCAACATATTATCACTAGGTTGACATAAAGGACATATTTTTCAAGAAATTCTCCATTAAGGACAAAAAATTAGCCATAATTCCAACACCTTCCACGCACTTTGTAGCAGTCACAACTACACCTGCTAGACACTAATATTTTCTACACTTCCTTGATACCTTGCATACTGTCATCTTGGTGGAAAATCACACACCATCTTCTTTAGTGCTATAAATATCAACTTTTAACTTCTTACATCCCATATTGATTTTTTCATAAACTTCTTTGGCCAACATATTTTCATTATTTTTGTCAAATAGTGGCTCTAGGCCATCACCGTCTATGGGGACCCTTGTAACCCTTGCAATAAAATTGGTATTTATCTCTATGTGGTTGTTGAGCTATAGAAAACCCCCATGCATGCATGCTTGAAATAAATTTACACAAATGTTAATCTCCATATCCTGATTGAAATGAGGGACGTTGAATAGCTTCAAAATCCTTTATTTTTCCACTTGGGTTACCCATTCTTGTACTTTGACCACAACTGGTTCAGCCAGTAATTCAATTCTCTACATATAGTAGCCCTGGGAGAATTATGGGAACTTCTTAAGATCTTTCACATCATGGTCATTGTAATTAATTTTATGTAGCATGTCAATGTATCCCATTCTTTGATGACTCCCTCTAGAATGATAACTATAATCAATTGATATTTCATCTCCTTGAGCATATGAACTTTTAGCTTGGTCGTAGTCTATGGAAATAGTGAAAAACCAATTTCCTTAGTTCTTAACTTCTTTGGAACTAACGGGAATGTAATTATAAATTTTTTAAGGAATTGATAAATAATTTATGTTATACAAGCTTTGACATTTTCAACACACTTTTCTCGTTGTTTTAGCTTGAATCACTGCTCTAAAATCACTCTACACTTGGAAAAATGTATGAAAAATAAATTGAAACAAAATAAATATTGACGACTTACATGCCTATCATGCATCTCTAGCTATATTAACTTTTAGATAATCATGGCCAGAACCCACCATAAATTCACCAAACATCACATGGTGTGGAGATTTACATGATAATTCCATTTATGGCTCTATCTAGGTTGGAAGTCATGTCAAATTCCTTTCTAATCGATCCACAAATCTATATCAAATTTTCGTTAATTAACATTATTTTCTTTTTGGTCATCAAGCACCATGGTGTCTAGTTGATGTGGGTAGAAAAGTTTTCGTTCAATGCCTTTTACTACACATTATATTATCAATCATTTTCATTTACTATAAATTTTAATCCATTATCCCAATATTCTTCGGCACTATACACTCCAATTTTTAGTTCTCATAACTGCACAGTCTTCTATCTCATGGTGCGCCAACACTTCACTATGACAAAAATGATTTAATTCTCCAGGGTTGTCACACTTCTTTCAGTGGTCTCAATTATGTAGATTCTACCTACAAACACAAATAATGTTATAAAATAAAGCTTATTATTTTATTTTACCCTATATATAACTTACCCTTTAGTTGAGGAGTGGTTGTCTCTATACACCTTCAGGTTGCTCCCATTCATAAGCTGATTGAGGGGATATCCATTTAACTTCTCCAAGTAAACTTCCCCTACATATATGATCTAATGGAAAACATAGGGACCCAACTATTTCATTTGGAATTTTCGAGGGTGCTTCAAAATTGCTATCAAACATCAACAAAATATCACCAACCTCAAATATTTTTCACTTAATATGGTGATCATGCCATAATTTTTCCCTATATTTATCAAATTATATTTGAATCCATCCATAAAGTAGTATTCTTCCAACTGTAGTAGCCTCGTAAATATTTTCTCAACTATTCTAGAATCTTCCAATCTTATCGCTATATTAATACATAGATTGAGGACTATAAACTCCATCAACAGTACTGCTTCCTATCCATAGACCAACGAAAATGGTTTTTGACATATGAAATTATTTGACATGGTTCAATAGATCTATAAAACTATAGAAATTATTAAGTATGAATCATCTCCATCTTGGGAAAATACTGAGAGGGGGGGGGGGGGTGAATCAGTATTTTGAAAACTTATTTATTTTTCTTGCTTTTAAACCCATACACTAATTTCCTGAACAGAACTCGCGTATATACGCAGATAACCAGAAGGAAACTCGTGTATGCACAGAGATACAAATAAGCAGTTAATTCATAACTTAGATCAGTGCTTTATTCATTCATCAGAAGTTAAGAAAGCAGTAAACATGTGCAGTAAGAACAGAATAAAGCATCACATATCATCAACACACATGAACACCAGGATTTAAGGTGGAAACCCAATTCGGGAGAAAACCACCGCTGTCGTCGTCTTAGTCTTCAATATTTATTATATAAAGAAAACATCTTACAATCATGTACTGGCGCAGACTCATACCAGCATGCAGGCACCCACCTGTAGAAGGCTACAACCTTCTCTCGTTTACCAGCCTCTCCTGGAAGGGAGCTACAACCCCCTGATATTTGCACCAGCCTCTACTGGCAAAAAGCTTCTACTTTCAGACTGAAGGCTTCAACCCTCAGATCCACTGCAGACCACGTTTCATCAATTTTCAAACTGGATCAAACAACGTCACCACAATCCTTCACTTGTCAACAAGCATCCTTTTCTCATTTCATCAAACAGAACAGTGATACCACTGTAACCAGAATATCAGATACAGCCTAGACTTCAAAACAGATATGCAGAACCTCAATGATCTTTTGAGCAACCAGCAATTTAAATATCATATGCACTTTTCTTTAGACAGACTCGCGTATACACGTGCCCTTACTGAAGTGAACCCGTGTATACATTTGTGCAATTTGTCAGAAAAACCCTAACAACCCATACGCGCTTTTGTCTGAATAGAGCCGCGTATACACGCTCTTTTCACGAAAGGAACCTGCGTATAGATCTATAAAAGATAAATTTTCCAAATCAGACCAGATCTATGAACTTACCCATATTTCTTCAACTTCTTCAACAGATTTGCGCCAGGTCTTCATCACTTCAATTCAGATCATCCAAGAGATTCACCATTTCAAGATCTAGAGATCTTTAACCTTCATTATGTTCATAGATGCATCATAGATTCAGATCTATCAATTTAGAGCAGAGTTCAACCATGCAGATATACTTCAGAGTGAAGTATTCATTAAAGCCCAGACACACACACTTTTGCACAATGAAATTCTTCTCCTTATATAGCTTTAGCCTTTTTCAATACCATGAGTCAAAACCACATTCCTTCCAATGGTATTCCTGGACAGGATCAAATAGACAATCCAGTGCTCAATACAATGGGTTAATACCATGGTAGTAACCTCTAGTTTTATAAATTTAGAGCACAATTAGGCATATGCAACTTGGCACGATATTTTCTGCGTGCATACGCGACTTCTCCTAAACAAACCCGCGTATGCTTTGTTACATACCTTGTCTGACATTCTTCTTGCACATACTGTAGATTCTTTCTTCTACAACTTCTGTACTGATTGTAGATACATCAGATTTACATCATTAACAAGTTCATCAATTACAAATTCATCAGATAGGTTGCCATCAAGGACAACACTGCATTATATTGCCAATCATCTCATTTCATCAACTAAGTTGCCATCAAGGACAACACATGCCAACACTTCATTCATGTTACAGATATTTTTCAGTGTGGTTTCCAAAATTTTGTTAAAAGCATCCATGGTGTCATTCACATGGGGATGATAGGGTATTCTATTTTGATGGTATATTAGGAACTCCTCTATCATAGCCTCAATATTCTGGTTGAGGAAATGAGTTCCTTCACCCCTCATCAAAATATTGTGACTTTCCAAGTGAGTAATGATATTTTCAAATAAAAACTTGTCAATGGTCTCAACGTTGTAATCTCTAAAAGGTGTTGATTTGGCCCATATGGTTAAATAATCCATTGTGGTGATGATGTACAATTATTGAATCCTCTTCGTTGGTGGATTTGTTGGACTTATGAAATAAATGTCCCATTTCTTGAACAATTTTAAGATCCATTGTGGGTGGAGTGGTATCTCATCTCATCATGAAGGTTTTCCCATCTTTGACACACATTGCAGTTGCGACGAAATTCCTTTGCATATAGGTGAATATTTGGCCACCATAAGCCCATGTAGAAAACATTTTTTTTCGATTTCCTTGCCAGTGTATTGCCCTCCACCCACACCTTCATGTGTATCCATCAATATGGTGGGCCTCTCATTATCTAGTACACATTGCTGGATTATTCTATATGTGCTGAGTTTGAACAAACATCCTGTTAGGAATCTGTAATTTATTAGCAATATTGGCAGAGTCCAATTACAGAAACAACATCGTTTTAACCAAATTTGGGATTCTAGGATCTAGCCCTCCTGAATCTGGAGAGGGATCTCTCCAATATGCACAAAGATGGATTTATATTTGAATTTTGGGGTTATGATATTAGGCTAGTTATGAAGGCCAAGGGTTTTTTTGTTTTTTGGATGGTTGAGCATGATTACTGTTCAAGGTGGAAAGTTCTGAGTGAAAAAGTTCCAAAGGTGAGAAGTTGCAGGCAATTAGAGTAAGCTTTGGTCAAAAAGGTAGAAGATTGTAGGTTTTAGTCCATTAGGCTATGGAGTCATAATAGGGTTTAATTGGAATAGAAAGAGGCGAGAGTGGTCCATGGGGCAAGTCATCTATGTCTAAGGATCTCTTTGAAGATTTGATTTATGGAATGGAATGATACAATAAGAAGGAGAAATAACAGATGCAGAAAAAAAGAGCAGCCTAGGATCTGGTAAGTACTTTGAAACTAGCCAGACTTTGACATGGACTCAAGAAATACATAAAAGTGAAATAGGATCTGGTAAGTACTTTGAAACTAGCCAGACTTTGATACACCTTCAATAGAAAACATCTTAAAACAGAGGGAAACTTGAAGGAAACTTTTGGATTAGAAACTAGCACGCCGGGCTCACCACAAATCCTCTCCTAGTTCTTCTTTACTTGGTTACTTTCAAGACAAATACAAATATAACAACAGAATGGCCTAAGATCTGGTAAGTACTTTGAAACTAGCCAGCTTTTGACACATTCAAAGGGAAACAATCAGATAGTCTGTGGGATCACTCTAGGACTAGGGCTCACCATATATTCCTCAGTTCATCTTCACAAAACATATACTGAAAATAACATCTAATAATAACATTCAGCTAAGACAATAAGACAAGGTAACGCCAGCATTCCTATGCTTGAACTGAATTAAATAATTCCTAAATAACACAATTTAGAAGAAAACATTCAGATAAAGATTTTCAGTTAGAGAAGGTTACTGATATACAGTAGGTCCTACCTCTATGTGTGCTGTTCTTTATAAGAAAATATGAAACACAGCTGGAAACAGAAATCAAAATAACAAGTTACAATTAGAGAAACATCACCGTCAACATAGACCAGGATCCCATAAATCAGCTTGTGTTGATGCTTCAAACCAGTTACATCTTTAAGTCCAGTGCTTTAGGTTAGAAACCATCTACACATCTCAGCCTAACCTATCTATCACCAGCAGAGCTCCAAGAGCCAGTGAATACTATGTACAATCAGAAGTTTTTTGCTCAAATGTATATCAAAGTTATACAACCAACCCCTCACTCATCTTCTGTTGTAGTATATATAGAAGAATGAGGTGGTGAGATCTGATAAAATATCTCAATTACAATTAATACAGAGTTAATGTTTTCTCGGCCCTTGGGGGGCTCAATGAAGAAATTTACATAGGGATACTTTGTATTAAATGTTTTTACATAAAGATTAAGCTCAGAGGGAGTTTTGTTGACCTTTGAGGCTTTGTGTGATGCTAGGGTTACTCTGTAGATATCTTTTGCATTAAGTTTCATTGCAGAAGTAACTTTTTGGCTGCGCTGAGATAAAATTTGAATAACTTCGGCCCCTGATTGAGTACTTTGAGGAATAGGTGGAGCTATGGTAGCTGGGAGGAATCGATTTGCCTCAGATTGTGGAGGTGGGAGCATTCCTGCTTGATAAAACACTTTAGGTTTTCTGTAAACTGTGTTTTATATTGGGGATTAAGCTTTTGATAACAGTCTTAACCATAATCCCCGTAAAACTGTCTTTATTCCTCTGTTCTGGTTAATTCTGGTCTTCGCCTCTGATACTCTTTTTCTGTGCCCGATGTGTTGTGCTATTTTCTATTGTGCAGGGCTGTGCAGGGTTCAGAAGGCATCCATGCCTGAGAAAAAACTGAGAAAACATGCATTTCCACCCTGTGGATGATTTCCTTTGACGAATCGAAGACGGGAGGGTCGTCACCCTCCGCCTCTGAATCTTCTTTGAAAATTGCGAACAAATGACAAAAACCCTGCAAAAGATGAAAAATATTAAGAAATCCTGCTTTTATAGGTTGATTGCATCGGAGGGTGTGCGAGGAGATCAGAGCCATTGGATGGAATCATCCAATGGTCAGGATTGATCGGGAGCGATTGTGGAATGGGAAAAGAAGGATTAAATTGAACGAGGCGGTGAGAGGAGAAGGATGAATTTGAGCCGTCAATCGCGCAGAGATCGACGGTCAGGATTGGGAAATGGAAAGTCAAATGGAGAGATCGGGTGAATTGTGGAGATTGATTTGCCGCTATACGATGGCCCAACTATCGCGCGCGCACCTTCGTTAACCATCGAGCAACTTCGGCGAGTGATCACCGTTGGATCAGTAGGCCCAAATCGAACGGTCCACAGCGATATCGCTTGGCGTCCAGGTCCGAATGATAACGCGGGATGGATGAATTTAATACGCGGTGGATGGTTGTTTTCAAATAGTACATGGGACGCCTGTCAAACAGCGTATGGAATCACTGGCCATCGGAAGAAAACAGCTTTTGGCCTGAAGGCAGTGTGATGGATACCGCCAGTTTCGGGCAACCGGCTTTCGGGTGGTGGGGACCATGACAAGACGCACTCTGCACCGTCGATCTGTGGACTGAGATCGACGGTGTAAGTTTATTGAAAAATTTCTCCGGCGGAAAACTTTATAAAATGAATAAAAACCCAAGGCTTATAATAAAACAAAGGTTTTATTATTTTCGAGCGAAATATATATAATGTGGCTAAGCGCCCGATTGCGCAGTGCCCAGTTCTGGGGCCAGGGTGCATGGAAAAAAAGGGTTAAGGACCTGGCTAAAGGGAGCTTAAGTCCAATACATAGAGAACATGCATTTTTATTGATTTTTCAATGTTTTCAAAGGGTTTCAAGGGTTTCGGTATAGTTAAAAAATGGGTTTTCAACTATGGGAAAGTGATTTTCATAAATGGAAGAAGAGGATTTATGAAAAAAAGGGAGTTTTTATGGAGAAAAAGGGGAGCAAACGAAGGTTTGAGAAGGGGAAAAATGAAGGTCTTGCAGCAGTATTTGGTCTTTAAAATCAACAGGATTTCAGGGTCTTTTGGGAAGTAAACAACAGTGCAGATTTGGACAGAGGAAGGAGGCCTTCAAGAGTCTTCAAGAGCCAACAATTTTTGTCATATAAAATTATTCCTTGAAGGATCAAAATATATTTAGCCACCTTTTGGTATAATCAAATTTTACAGGTGGCTAACAGTGGCTCCACTTGGGGATGGTGCCTTCTTGAAGGCATCAAGAATTTAGACCTGCATTCTCTAGGAGGCTGACGATGTGTCTGATCCTTTAATGTTCTCTGGGAGGCTGATTAGTTTCCTAATCCATTGGGCTGCTCTTCTTTTAATGGGATGATATTTCTCTGAAAAACATCATAGCAACCGTGAAAAACAATGGATCCTCATCAATACAAACTTCTACCTACCCAATCCTACAAATCTAACATTTTTTCTTCAATATAGTGCACTTGGATTGGCAAACTATTTTCACAACATTTTATTCTTTTGAAAACAGGAAACCTAATCTATTTCTACTCCTTATTTCTCCCTAAACCCAGATTAAACAGTTGAGTTCAGATGCTTCTCTACCTAATCTACTATCTGTTGGGATTAAACTGTCCAACAGATTTTCATTCTCTAAATTTATAAAACATAAATTTAAAAATAGCCAAGTCAAGATTAAGTTGTTTGACTTGCTGTGATCTATGGCATAAAGATAAGCTGCACATAGACATTTATTTTGTAAAAATTAAATAAAAAAAATGGAAGGCTTAAGATCTGAAAGTTGAAAACATTTCCTTCCTCTCTTTTACAGCTCTGATTTGACTCTTATTGAGCTGTCTTTCCTTTTCTTCTGGTTCAGATTTTGAGCTAATGAGAACCATATTTTTACATCTTTTTGACTCAGAAAATAAAACATATTTGAGTCATTTCTCTTTGCAACCTTAGGTTTAGATTTTGAACATGTTTGAACCTTTCATTTCTATCCTAAACTATCTACTGATAAGCCAAGATTAGAGAGTTTGGCATATAAAATTCACTATCCTATCAGCAGAAAATTTAAAGCTAATTAGTCAAGTTTAAACAGTTTGACTAACTAGAAGTGTGTTTTTCAGGAGTGGCATTTGAGCTTGCACACTTTCAGATTTGTCTCTCTTTTTTGGTATGGGGCTATACCTTGCTTGTTTTCAAAATCTGCCCTCTTTTCTTTCTTTTCTTTGTTTTTGTATTTTTGTCTTTTACAACTTTGAATGCAATGGTGGATGATAATATTTATAATGGAAAATATAAAAAGGCTTCAAAACATAACATGGATCAAGAGAAGTAATGCTTAAGCATCCTGCCATTGACAAGACCCCCAAACAATTCTGCTCCATTCAACTCCTGCAAGAAAAATGCATTGTTACCAGCAGCTGAATGAATAGAGTAAGGGCCAAGCCATAGGTTGTCAAATTTTCCATGCTTGCCCTTCTCTTCCCTCCTTGAGTCCCATTTTAAAAATTTGTCCCCAATCTTGAAATTGCTAGCCTTTGTTCTTCTGTCAAAAATCTTTTTAATGCTCTCTTGTTTCTGCAATGCTTTGTTATAAACTTCCTCTCTGGTTTGTTGAAGATGAATGGTCTGATTTATTCTTCTGATCATGTCATTATCTTCAGTCTGCAACTCTTGAATCAAATTTATCACTGGTACACCAAGGATGTTTGGAAAAATTGCATCAGTACCATACACAAGCTGAAATGGTGACATACCAATGGATTTCTTCAAAGTCAATCTGTCAGCCCAAAGTGCATGAACCAGCTTTGTGTGCCAAGACTTCTTATTGTCCTCCAACAGTTTCTTGATTATGTTCACTAAGATTTTGTTTGAGGATTCTGCAAGTCCATTACCTTGAGGGTAATAGGCCGTGGAATGCCCCAATGTTATTTGATATCTATGACAGAACTCAACCATCTTCTTTGATCCAAATGCTGCTGCATTATCAGTGATGATCTTGGTAGGACAACCAAATATGGAGTGAATATTAGTCTCCATGAATTTTATGATAACTGAATAATTGGCCTGCCTACAAGGTATGGCCTCTATCCACTTAGTGAAATAGTCTGTGGCAGTGAGAATCCATCTGTGCTGGGCAGAAGATGGTGGATGGATTTCTCCTATAAAGTCAAGTCCCCACTGTTGAAATGGGGCTTCAACAGTGATTGGGTGCAGAGGGAGGGGTAGAAGTTTTCTTTTTCCTTCAAAAAGTTGACACTTATGACAGGCTATGATCATCTTGTGTACATCATGGAAAAGAGTAGGTCAATAGAAACCAACCCTCAAAATTTTGTTGGCTGTTGTCTTCCAGTACAAATGACCTCCACACTCTCCTTCATGGAACTAGTACTTAACCTTCTCTACATCAAAATCATGCAAACATTTAAGCAATAGACCACTTGCATTTTTCCAATACAGACATTTATCTATAATGCAATAGTTTACAGCTTTCAATTTTAGGAACCTTGCATTTGTTTTTGTCAAACCAGGAGGTGTATTCAAATTAAGAAAAACATAAAGAATATCAGCATACCAAGATGAATTCATAAAATGATTTTCAACTATGGGCGTTGAGATTTCCTCTTGATCATCTAAAGCATTAATCATATGAATATCAAGAACTTCGCAATTTTATTCAGCCATTAATCTAGCTAGACCATGGCCTTTGATGAGCTTAGTGGGTTTTATCTCTAAATCATATTCAAGAATAACAACAATCCACTTACCTCTCTTACCATCTGGGTCCTGTGTTAGAATGTCTTTAACAACTGAATTTGGGACAAAGGCAATAATATGTGAATGAAGGATGTATACGCTGAAGTCTTTCAATGCTTTAACCAAAGCAAAAGCTTGCTTCTCCATAATGTTATACTTCAAAGGGGCATCCCTCAATGCCTTGCTAAAGAATGAAATAGGTTGTTCTTGTCCTTGTGGGTTTTTTTGTAAAAGGACAGCAGCTATGGTATGTTCTGATGCAAACGAGAAAATATAAAAATCCTTTGAAAAATCAGGACTTATCAGAACTGGGGCTTTGGTTAATGCTTGTTTCACCAGTTCAAAGGATTTCTTTGCTTCCAAGGTCCATTTTACCCCTTGCTCCTTTTTCAGCATGTTTGTGATATTCCTAAGGAGCTCAGCTAAATTAGGAATGAACCTTCTCAAAAATTTGATCTTCCCAATGAAAGATTGCAACTCCTTGATGTTTCAAGGATGATAGATTTGCAATATGGCCTCAATCCTCTTTGGATCTATCTCTATACCCTCTTCTGAAATAATGTGTCCAATAAGTTTACCTTCTTGGAGCCAAAATAGTGTCTTCTTAGGGTTTAAAGATATTCCAAACCTTCTGCACTTCTCGAAAACCTTTCTCAAATGTTCTAAGTGTTCTTCATCTGTTTTTGAAAACACAGTGACATCATCAAGATAGATAATGATGAAGAAGCCCAATTCTTCCGAGAATGCTATGTCCATGGCTCTTTGGAAAATTTCTCCAACATTCATTAGGCCAAAGGGAATTTTCACATACATGAAAGTGCCCCATGGTGTAGTAAAGGCTGTCTTTAATTGATCAGCATGGTAAACCAAGATCTGATTGTACCCTAAATAGCCATCCAGCAAAGAAATTCTTCTAGACCCTACCACCCTTTGTAAAATATGATGCATCTTGGGTAGAGGATAGTTGTCTTTTAATGAAGCTTTGTTTAAATCTCTAAAGTCTATACAAAGCCTGATTTCTCCAGTTTTCTTCCTAACAGACACCAGATTAGATACCCATTCAGAATATCTAATAGGGACAATAATACTAGCCTCATACATCTTTTTAATCTCCTTCTCAACCAAAGGCAACTGAACAGGGTTTATTCTGCGCAGCTTCTATTCGAATGGTTTTTGGTTTTCTTTGAGGGGAATTTTGCGCTGTATTATTTCAGTGTCATAGGATTTAAGATCATGGATAATTTTAAGGATGGAAAATTATCTTGGAGTTTAAAAAATTGGCGAATCTCACTAGTCCCTAATATGCAAACTAAAAAAAATTTATTGATGTATTTGTAAAATTGTTCAAATTTATAATGATATTATATATATTTTCTATATAATGTTGGCGATTTTTAAGGTAAAATAATTTTATATTGTAAAATTTGGGCGAATCATTTTTATAAAAAAATGGAAATTGGCGAATCTTTCTTTTGGAAAAACCCTGGAAAATTATCCCACCTGCGAATATTAGCCCCTAAAATTTTCCATGTTTAAGATCTTCGTAACTCCATGCAAAAACATCAGAAAAATCTTTAAACAGCTCTATATATTTGAGTTTAATGTAAGTTGGTAAATTTTTAGATAGTTTAATCAATTTTGGTTTTTCCTCACTACCTATATTTCACTCCTCCACTTCAGTCTCTACAGGTTCCAGTTTTGGTTTTTTGGCCACATCGTCAAAATCGAACAACTCTTCTAAAGGGACTAGATCTCTAGGAAAACTTTCATCTTTAGTATGGAGAGTTTCCAATTCCTCTACTTCGTTCATAAGTTTGCTAGATAATAGGTTAATATTGACAGGCTCAGGAGATAGTTCTTCTTTACCAAGAAATTTTTCTTCACTGCAGTCTGTTTCATAGTCTGAGTCCGAACTGTTTAGTTCGAATTCATTTCTGAATTTCATGAAGTCTTCTATTTGTTTGTCATTGTCAAACACCTGCCAATACTTCTTATTATGAGGCACTGCTGGTCTAAACTTTATCTCAGTTGTACATTCTTTGGTTTCGAATGGTACTACGCATGTCCTAGCTACAAAGGCTAAATTGTGAGCTGCAATGTTTCTTTTCCTTGGGACAAAAATTTCTTTGGACTTCTCAAATGTTTTCAGAAGATCCATAACATCATTCCGATAGGCTCTAAGTCTGGGATGATTTGCGTTATACTCCCCATTGAATTGCCTAATGATCAATTCAGAATCCCCATATACATTGATTCTTCTGGCTCCCAAATTTTTCAAAAGATGTAAGCCTAAGAGAAGGGACTCATATTCTGCTATGTTATTAGAACACTGAAAGTTTAATTTACATGAAATGCATTCTGTGTGGTTTTTTTCAGTGTTAGTAATCCAGACACCTGCACCAGCGTTAGTTCTAGTGCATGACCCATCAAAGTACGTACTCCAGAGAGGACTTCTCTTGGTTTTATCTTGGTTAGAGTCCTCTTCAACTATCGTGCTTAAGGGTTGTTGTGGAATCTCAGCACTGAGTTGAATTTGTTTTGATTCCCCTAGATTTTCATTTATTTGAGGGATACATTCCTGACTCTCAATGTTTAGAAGCAAGGGACACATGACTTGTATTTCAAGACCCATATCTGGTTTTCTGTTGTTTAAAGGTTTAGCAAACTGTTTTTACAGTTCATTGGTATTCATCTCCTCCTCTCTATCAGCCATTAATTCTATTAAAGTGACTTGTTCACTAAGTGTTTCATCATTAAACATGATAAAAGAATTGAGGCCTATATTGACAGAATAGATAGGAGAGTTTTGTGGTTTGTCTTGACTTGTGACTGTGTATTGCATATGGGACTCCCTGTAAAGTCTTCTAGTTTGATTGAAAACAGGGATGGTCGCATAGGCCATGTCCATTTGCATAGTCCCTTGTAACTTAGCCCCCCAAGACCTTGAGAGTAACATTCCATACTTTGGGGGCACATCGGCCACAACAATATCCATGACTAAGCATTTGGCTGGAATTTGGGCTAAGTTAACACAGAGGTCCTTGATCAATCCTAAACATTTTACCCTGATAGAATCAAAAGAGTAAAGGTCTTTATAAGGTTTGGTGATTTCTAGACCCAAGCTCTCCATTATAGCTTTAGGCATTAGATTATGAGAAGCCCCTGAGTCATGCATAGCGTTGTGAAAAATCTTGTCATGAACGTTAAAACTTACATAAAAGGAAGGAACAGGTCCCTCTTGATACTTCTCTTCAATATTTGGACCAAAAATTAGCTCTGGTTGGTCATCGTTAAGATTGACTGTGTCATTGTTGTCTTATAAATTTAAAGCCTTCAAAATATGGGTCCTATATACATGTTGGGCAACTAACTTGGTGAGGGGAACATAAATTTTGATCTTTGAGATTTCCTACTCGAGGCTGAAAGGAATTTGGTTCTTTGAAGTGCTGGTTTCAGCCTTATTAACTGCCACTTTATCAGCAATGTCAGCTTGCTGATTTGTTTTATTTACATTTGATAAAATTGTTTTCACAGGAGTACTAGTTGTAGTGTTAGTACTACTAATGTCTGCACTCTGTTTTTCATTGTCTTGAGTGCTTTTTCCTTTACCTTTATCAGCATTTTCAGCCACTATTTTATCCTTTTGTTTGACCACTTTAGGCTTGGTTGCAGTGCTGTTTTGTGAGGATTTGTCAGAGGTTTTTTTGTTGGGGGTTTGTTGACTAGATTTACTTCTAAGGTCATATTCACTTCGAGGTTCCATGATGGCATTTTCCATGTCTTGACAACAATTTTCATTATCATCTCTTTTGTCATCATAAGGTGTATAAAGACCTTGTTTTCTATCATAATGAACCTCAAAGTCATCATCATCTACCCCAAATAGGTTAATATCATCTTCCTCTGTTATTTGATCTTTTTCCTCAACCTCACTCACATAGTTTTGATGAAAGGGAGGAGCGATCAGGTGATCATCTTCCCTAGGTCTATTTGGAGGTTGGTTCCTTCTAACATTCTGATTCTGGTTCTGGTTTCTATTTTGAGGAGCATTTTGGTTTTGACTTGCTTGTGCTCGCTTAATTATGCTCATCTCTTTCATCATTTCTTCCATCATTATTTCCATCATTGAATTTGAAGTGGAAGGTGTGGATTCCTTTCTAAAAGATACTCTCTTCTCAACTTTCATCCTTGCTCTTTTCTCCATCAGGTTGACTTCTACAGAAAGAGCCCCTCTTTGCATATCTTCAAGAGTTGAAAAATCTCTCTCTCTTAGTGAATAGGTCATGTCAGAGTCAAACCCTTCAGGAAACTTGTTTAAAGCTGAGCCCTGTAGAGGTTTTAGTTCTGGGGAAAGGGCATTATACACACTATTAAACCTAGTGCAAGAAGCTTGCACACTTTCCCCAGGGTTTCTATGGAGATTTTGTATTCAGAGAGGACTTGGACAGGATTCTTCTTCACTTCCCATTTGTTTAAGAATGTTTGATGGAATCCTTGGAGATCATTGATACTATGGGGGGCTAAGCCTTTAAACCATTTTCTTACTTCTTCGCCCAGGCTTTGAGCAAATAATCTAAGTTTGACAGAATCATCATCAATTTCATTTCTATCAAAATAGTCATCCATCTTATCCACATGTTGTGATGCAGTTGTAGTATTGTTAGCATCATATAATGGAATTTTGGACTGATAGTCCTGTGGAAGGTTAACTAATGGTGCAGGAAGGACTAAGGGAGCATACCATGCAGCCATGGCAGGAGGTGGAGGTGGATTCACAGGTGGGTTGAAAAAAGGGAAGGTGGGTTGGAGTGGAGTGGTTTGGACAGTGGATGTGGATGGAACAGTAGTATATTGTTGAGCTGATCTTGGATGAGAGACACCTAAGTTATGAAGGAAATGTAGATCAGGAGGTGTTGTTTATCTACCACCAAGATGTTCACTAGTTTCAGGAGAAGAAAGTGAAGACTTAGAACCTAGCTGGATTATATCATCAAATGACCTAGTTCTAAATGGATTTACTAAGTCAGCTTGTGATTGTTGTAGAGCTGAAAGATGTTCAGGAACTGATTTAGCTCTCATGGGTGGTTTGAAAATAGTTGATAATTTAATCTTAGGAGACTTCCTAAGGATACTTTCTAGGTTATCAACTACTTCAGGTGGATCAGGGTTAGGATAGGCTCTAGTGTGAATCTTTCTAGGAGCCACTATGCTGTGTTTTTCAGACCCAAATAAACAAGATAAGTTCAACCAGATATGACAGTATTTGAATGGTTAACTAATCTGTTTACCTAACTTTAAATCCTAGAGTCCTCTAACTGAGTTTGAATGATATCATGATGATCAAGGTTCTTTCCAGTGGAGTCTTAAGGTCTGTTCAGGATTGTGGAGTCGCCAAGTGGAAGTTTTTTAGCTCTTTTCAGAGGTAAAAGGTTTTATGGTCCACCACCATGCTTGTGAAATATCCCTTTTCAAGGATATCCCGGAACACAAAAAACTCTAACCAGAGATTGACTGGGAGGGCATTTACCAGATATTTCACCTCTAAAAGAGGATGAGATCCGGAAGCTACCTGGCCCTTTCCAGACTCTGTCTGAGAGTATGGGATAAAACACAACAAAAGATAAGTGTCAATGTAGGAGTAAGTGTTTTACTGCCAATCTGAAATATTTTTGGCTTTTTCTGAGTTATTTTTGAGTTGTGTGGTTTTTGAGAATATCCCAACTCTGTTTCAAAACTTAGCTACAGTTATGAGACAAAGACAGTCTACTATTATGGCTAAGCTAGCTGATTTTTCAAGGTTAGATAAAGTTTTAAAAGAATCCTAGGGTTTACCTAGATTGTCACTGATTCAGACAAGTTTCAACATGATTACCATTTCTTGGCAGTGCTTGAAAAGGCTGCTTTTAACTCACAAAGTTTTATAGAGATGAAAAATGATTATGGGTTTAGGTTCCCCAGCGGAGTCGCCAGAAATTTTAGGAATCTATAATTTATTAGAAAGATTGGCAGAGTCCAATTACAGAAACAACATCGTTTCAACCAACTTTGGTATTCTAGGATCTAGCCCTTCTGAATCCGGAGAGGGATCTCTCCAATATGCACAAAGATGGATTTTTCTTTGAAGTTTGGGGTTATGATATTAGGCTAGTTATGAAGGCCAAGGGTTTGTTTGTTTTTTTGGATGGTTGAGCATGATTACTGTTCAAGGTGGAAAGTTTTGAGTGCAAAAGTTCCAAAGGTGAGAAGTTGCAGGCAATCAGAGTAAGCTTCAGTAAAAAAGGTAGAATATTGTAGGTTTTAGTCCATTGGGCTATGGAGTCATAATAGGGTTTAATTGGAACAACAAGAGGCAAGAGTGGTCCATGGGGCAAGTCATCTATGCCTAAGGATCTCTTTGAAGATTTGATTTATGGAATGTAATGATACAATAATAAGGAGAAATAATAGATGCAGAAAACAAGAGCAGCCCAGGATCTGGTAAGTACTTTGAAACTAGCCAACCTTTGGCATGGACTCAACAAATACATAAAAATAAACTAGGATCTGGTAAGTACTTTGAAACTAGCCAGCCTTTGATACACTTTCAATAGAAAACATCTTAAAATAGAGGGAAACTTGAATGCAACCTTTGGATTAGAAACTAGCGGCTGGGCTCACCACAAATCCTCTCCTAGTTCTTCTTTACTTGGTTACTTTCAAGACAAATACAAATATAACAACAGAATGGCCTAAGATTTGGTAAGTACTTTGAAACCAGCCATCTTTTGACACATTCAAAGGGAAACAATCAGATAGTTTGTGGGATCACTCTGGGACTAGGGCTCACCATATCTTCCTCAATTCATCTTCACAAAACATATACTGAAAATAACATCTAAGAATAAAATTCAGCTAAGACAATAAGATGAGGGAACGCCAGAATTCCTATGCTTGAACTGAATTAAATCATTCCTAAATAACACAATTTAGAAGAAAACATTCAGATAAAGAATTTTAGTTAGAGAAGGTTACTGATATACAGTAGGTCCTAACTCTATGTGTGTTGTTCTTTATAAGAGAATATGAAACATAGCTGGAAACATAAATCAAAATAACAAGTTACAATTAGAGAAACATCACCGTCAACATAGACTAGGATCTCATAAATCAGCTTGTATTGATGCTTCAAACCAATTACAGCTTTAAGTCCAGTGCTTTAGGTTAGCAACCATCTACACATCTCAGCCTAACCTATCTATCACCAGCAAATCTCCAAGATCCAGTGAATACTATGTACAATCAGAAGTTTTTTTCTCAAATGTATATCAAAGTTCTACAACCAACCCCTCACTCATCTTCTGCTGTAGTATATATAGAAGAATGAGGAGGTGAGATTTGATAAAAGATCTCAATTACAATTAATACAGAGTTAATGTCTTCTTGGCCCTTGGGGGGCTCAATGAAGAAATTTACATGGGGATACTCTGTATTAAATGTTTTTACATAAAGATTAAGCTCAGAGGGAGCTTTTTTGACCTTTGAGGCTCTGTGTGACGCTAGGGTTACTCTGCAGATATCTTTTGCATTAAGTTTCATTTCAGAAGTAAATTCTTGGCTGCGCTGAGACAAAATTTGATCTTCTTCAATAACTTCAGCCCCTGATTGAGTACTTTGAGGAACAGGTGGCGCTATGGTAGCTGGGAGGAATCGATTTGCCTCAGATTGTGGCGGTGGGAGCCTTCCTGCTTGATAAAAAACTTTAGGTTTTCTGTAAACTGTGTTTTATATTGGGTATTAGGCTTTTGATAATAGTCTTAGCCATAATCCCCGTAAAACTGTCTTTATTCCTCTGTTCTGGTTAATTCTAGTCTTCGCCTCTGATACTCTTTGTTTGTTCCCGATTTGCTGTGTTCTTTGCTGTTGTGCAGGGATGCGTAGGGTTCATAAGGAATCCATGCCTGAGAAAACAATGAGAAAACGTGCATTTCCACCCTGTGTATGATTTCCTTTGATGAATCGAAGACGGGAGGGTCGTCACCCTCCACCTCTGAATCTTCTTTGAAAATTGTGAACAAATGATAAAAACCCTGCAAAATACGAAAACTATTAAGAAATCCTGCTTTTATAGGTTGACTGCATCAGAGGGCATGCGATGAGATCGAAGCCATTGGATGGCATCATCCCACGATCAGGATTGATCCGGAGCGATCGTCGAATGGGTAAACAAGGATTAAATCCGAGCTGTCGATTGTGAAGAGATCGACGGTCGAGATTGAACGAGGCGGTCGGAGGAGAAGGATGAATCTGAGCCGTCGATCGTGCAGAGATCGACGGTCAGGATTGGGCAATGGAAAGTCAAACGGAGAGATCGGGCAATGAATTTTGGGCCGTCGATCTGCAGATCAGATCAATGGTAGAGATTGATTTGCCACTATACGATGGCCCGGCTATTGCGCGCGCACCTTCGTTAACCATCAAGAAACTTCGGCGAGCGATCACCGTTGGATTAGTGGGCCCAGATCAGACGGTCCACAGCGATATCGCTGGGCGTCCAGGTCCAAACAATAATGCGCAATGGATGACTTTAATACGCGGCAGATGGCGGTTTTCAAATAGTACACGGGACGTGTGTCAAATAGCATATGGAATCGCTGGCCATCGGAAGAAAACAGCTTTTGGCCCGAAGTTGGTGCGATGGATACCACCGGTTTCGGGCAATCGGCTTTCAGGCGGTGGGGACCACGGCAAGACATGCTCCAAACCATCGATCTGTGGACTGAGATTGACGGTGTAATTTTATTTAAAAATTGCTTCGGCGGAAAACTTTATAAAATGAATAAAAACCCAAGGCTTATAATAAAACAAAGGTTTTATTATTTTCGAGCGAAATATATATAATGGGGCTAAGCACCCGACTGCACAGCGCTCGGTTCTGGGGCCAGGGTGCATGGACAAAAAGGGTTAAGGACCTGGCTGAAGGGGGCTTAAGTCCAATACATAGAGAATATGCATTTTTATTGATATTTCAATGTTTTCAAAGGGTTTCAAGGGTTTCGGTATAGTTAAAAAATGGGTTTTCAACTATGGGAAAGTGATTTTCATAAATGGAAGAAGAGGATTTATGAAAACAAGGGAGTTTTTATGGAGAAAAAGGGGAGAAAATGAAGGTTTGAGAAGGGGAAAAATGAAGGTCTTGCAGCAGTATTTGGTCTTTAAAATCAACAGGATTTCAGGGTCTTTTGGGAAGTAAACAACAGTGCAGATTTGGACAGAGGCAGGAGGCCTTCAAGAGTCTTCAAGAGCCAACAGTTTTTGTCATAGAAAATTTTTCCTTGAAGGCTCAAAATAGATTTAGCCACCTTTTGGTATAATCAAATTTTACAGGTGGCTAACACATCCTACGATGAGTTGATAGTATATAGTTTTTACTACTAGCTTCTTATTTTTTCTACGCAACTTTCTACTCCTTTGGTTTCATCCCTATAGTGAGAAACAATATTATTCCATCTAAGTGATCATCCACCATCTTCGTATGAAATAACTACACATTTGGAAAGTCATCATTAACACTCCTACCTCATTGTCAAAACTTATCCATGATAAGTGATCCGACCATACATTTAACTTGTTGGCCCAAACGTCACACTAAGCAGGGGGGTGAATAAGTGTGAGATCAATTACCATTTCACAACTTTTCATAATAAACAACCATATAGCAATGAATCATAAGAATTATATCTCAAAATATAATAATGCATCATCAACATACCATCATATCAATAACATATCAAGAATCCATCATATCAAAGAGAGACACAATATTTATATGTGGAAACCCACACAAGAGAAAATGAAAAATACTCTTCTTCCTATATCACAATTACTTCCATAGATTTGCAGGCTACGAACTGCTAGAGGAATCCACCCCCAAGAAATGCAAGCTACCACTTGCGGTAGGCTACAACCTGATTAAGGCACAAACCTTAAAATATGAAATAATCTACTCATAGAAGGCTACAACCTAATTGAGGCGATAACCTAGATGATGAGTGGTATCCAGCCTTGATAATGAGCAAGGTCTAACCTTTTGTAGGCTCCAACCTGATTAAGGATCTAACCTCCTTCTTCAACTCCTTGGGGACCTCTATTTCATATAATTTTCAAAATGGATCCATTTTCATCATATATCACTGAATCATAAGTAATATCCCAACTTTATCCTTTTACTCTCTATCACTACATAGTCCACAATTAGTGCCATAACTTGCAACAATTGTTACTACAATAACTTGTCACCATTTTCACTGAAATCAATGTCACAACCTACAATCACAACTACTGCAACCACCATAAAAAATAATACCACAAAGTTTCATACAAATAACCTTTCATTAGTTTTCATGTTGTTTCCCATACTCTACTTCTAATTCGTTCACCAATCTAGTCAATCAAGTCCGTTCTTGGAACCTGTTTTCACAACATATCCAAAACCATTGCAATATTCTCATTGACGCAAAAAACATACACAAGATAATTTTTCCTTCAAATAAATGTCAAAATAACATCGTACTCATTTGGATACAACCATATCTCAGCCCTGATCACCTAGCTTCTTCCATAATCCAATTTGGACCAATAATGACCCCAAAAACTCATAAAAACCATATGAAAATATATAATAAATTAAAGCTTCTACAAAATGACATTTTTCAAGAATCCTTATACAAATTTAAATAATTTCGGCACTGAATCTAGAAAATTCCTATCAGTAGTTTTTTTAATGATTCGATAGAATGAGATATAAATATAAAAATATAAAACTTTTCTAACCTGTCAAACTACACATCTCAAACCTAAGCCGAAGGATAGATCACCAACACACCTTACCAATATCGCTAATAAATGTTTCTTGTTATACCATCCTCACTCATTTGTTTTTTAATGTGATTAATATGATGTAAGTCAAGGACGTGGACCACTTCCATGGATATTTCTTTTCATTCCAACCAAATGACTCTAGTTTTGAATCAATGTGAACCATTTTTCTCTCGTGTTTATCAAATGATTTAAGCTTTAGATGAATGAAACCACTGGACTCTCGTGACTTTGTTCCAAAAAAATGGATGTGGACCATTTTGTGGACAATCCTTGTCAACAACAAAATTGACTGAAGTTTAAATCGGTGCAACCAATGCGTACTCAACTCCACGAGTTAAGGATGTGGATGATCCTCATCAATCAAATGACCCAAGTTCATGACCACTATTCCTCTACTCCTCGAGTTGAGTGTGTGTAAAATCCATGTCAACCAAGCAACTTAACTACCAAGGTTCTCTTTGTGACTCAATTTAGCGGTCAATCGCTATTATACCAAGTTCATCACGTACTATACTAGAGCTATGGCTTTGTGACAAGCCACCATAACCATTGTCTCCACAAAAAACATACCCATATAGCTTTGGAATTCAATGATCAGCTACGCCCCCATATGGAATAATGAAAATGAATAATAAATAGATTTATTAACTATATTTAAAACTAGTGCAATGATCCATGAAACAACTTTACAAACCAAACCACAACAAAATAACCAAACTCAGAACTCCAAAGTCTTGCATTCTCAAATTAGCCTTCTGTATATTCAATTTCTATCGATGATAATTTTTTGTTTTAAAACCTTGTATATATTGAGATTCAATCAAGGAATGATGGATTCATGAGATTCCTATGATTAAAAAATTAAATCCCTTGCCATGGTCCATATGACCATATAATGTAATCAAGTTTGATGTATATTCATTGATGCCTAGAGTTTGAGTGTAGGTAGTCATTCCCATATGGTTGGAACCTAAGGGTCAATGGTGATATGTGTGATGATTTCAACATACATCATCATGCCACATGGAAGCCCATGAACATTGCCATGTATCACTCATTTTTATGCTTTTCACCAATCCAAACCTACCATTTATCCTTTCCATGTGGCAGCCCCTGGTGACACCATGTCACTATGATGAAATCATTCGTTGATGTGTCATGTTGACTATGCTACTGACTATGTGGAATTTCCACATTCCATTCATCCAAAGTTCCATTTCATCAACATGTGAAATTTTTCCATGTGTCATTATTTGATTGGGCTAATAGGGCTTGGTTAAATGTCATATATATTTAACACCACACATTTGTTGAAATGTTATGAGTGTCATTAATTAGCCTAAAATTTCCATGCCATTTAATGATGTTAAATAATGCTTAAGTTTGCATGCGCAAGGTCATTGATTTCTTTCTCAATGGTGAACCCACCCTGAAAATGCACACATGTTAAAAAAATTTATATTTGGGCTTTTTCCTTAAAGTTTTGTTTCTTAATTACTACTAAAACTACAATTCTCCAAAGCTTCTCACATTGGAGGATTTTTTCTAAGCAGGATATACCATTTGAAAGGTATCAATGAGACCTACAAAACCACACTATTTATAGTATCTTTTGAGATTCAAAACTTCATCAAAACTCAATCAGCTCCAAAATTCCTTTATTTGAATTTATGAGGGAATATATGATGTCTAGATATCGTGCTACTTTGTAGTATTTATGAATGATACAAATTTTTCCTTTTACATGCCATTTGACGTCAATGAAATCTTGTTTTCATCAATGAAAACAAACTATGTAAAATTCTCCCCATTTTTCATTGAAGGCAACACCACCAGACAATGATAGTAATTTGATCTCAAGCCTACAACAAAAGGTCTTCCCCTATAAATTAAATATGCTCCAGTTTTTTATACTTTCATTATTTCCTTTATATCAATGTATTTATAAATGACCCCCCTTTTAAATCAATGGAAAAGGGTCATGGGTGTCTATTGAAACTACCATGTTGATAATATCGCATAAGTATTTTTTAAATATGCAATAACCTATTCCTAGATGATCTTGTGGACTTAAGTAAATAATCTTTCCTTCCTGTGGCTATGATGCCATTCTGATAGAGTCTCCCTCTGAGACCATGATTCCATTACTATTTCTAATTGCTTATGTACTCCCCCTGAGACCATCCTTCCCATTGTATACTTTACCTAAGTATCTGTTGATGATGATTTTTTTCTTGTGGTCATGATCTAAGACTCATTCTGCTTCTGATTGATCTTCAAATTATCCCCCTAATACCATGCTTCCTTCATCCATAGTACATCTCTACATTTTCTAATTTCCACTTAAAATCATGAAACCCCTCACTTATCATTTATTTTCATTTGAGATATCATCACCAAGTCGTGGAGGAATCATTATCCTAGATACCTATAGATGGAACATGCCTACCACTAACCTCAAATATCATCATCATGTTAATTAATGTAACAATCATAGTTCACATAATGCCCTCATATGTGTATTTTCTTATTAAAGTTTTCATTTGAAAAATTATGATCTTGAAGAATATTTCTCTTTAGTATTAGATATAAGGAGTTATAACTAATAAAGGTCCTCCTTGACCTCTTCTCTATCTTCTTGAATTGGTAGGAAGTCCTTCTGTGTTGTACCATCTAGAAGTGAGTATGGTATTTTGTGCTATATGACCTTCATTGTGACATATATGGCATTAAACATGAAGCTTCAACACTTGCATAAATGGATAAGTCATTCTTATAAGTTGGTCCACAAGTATTCATATAAGTACCTAATGATATCCTCTATACCTAACCCATTAGAGAAATTTTGAGTTCTAAAATGGGCCTCCTAAGAAAAATTTACAAAAAAAATAAACTTTATACAAACCAATAGGATTCATGATGATGATGTCAACCATGGGGGATGATTCACCACTTTTGGGGTAAAAAAATAAAAGGATTAAAACATAATAAAATAATAAAACTACTTTTTCAACTTGTATTTTCAACTTATCTCCCTAAGTTTTTACTCAAATTTTGAGTGGGATTACTTGTTGGATGTAAGATTTAATTTCTCATCAAAGGATTACCCATGTTGCATACTTTCGATGGACCCCACTACATGAAAAATGAGAAATACATGAAAAAACGTGATTTCAATCACGCATTTTCATGTAATTTTTATTTTTCATGTAGCAGGGTCCATCAAAAGTATTTGACATGGGTACTCGGATTAGGAATCAAATTATACATCCAACAAGTCTTTCTGCTCGAAATTGGAGTAAACCCATAGGGAGATAAGTTGAAAATAAGAGTTGAAAAAGTAGTTTTTTTTCTTTTTTCCCTCTAAAATTTGATGATGTAATCTAATATTATTTTATTATTTCCACTATTATTTTATAATTTCCTTAGGAGGCCCATTTTAGACCTCAAAATTACCCTAAGCACATCATATGTTTTGCAATCCTGCTCTTTGTTCCCAAACTTTGTGCCTTAGAACCAATAAATAAATAATTTATATTGATATCTAGATATAGAAGGCCATTTTGACCTTCTAAAGTTCTTATAGGAGCCATGTTTCCTTGTTGATCAACACTTGCTTGATTATTTCTAGTGGATGCTTTATGATGAGCCATACTCATTTTTATATCTTGAATACTTCCATAACTGTTGGTTATGAATTTTTTATGAGGGTCCATGCTCATTGGTTGATTTTCAACACATGCTCCATTGTTAAGTGTGGATGCATTGAGGCGATTTACATTCATTAACTACCATAGATTATTTATGCTTGTGTATCCTTTCTCTTCAGTCAGGTTCCTTGTATTCTACCCCTTTCTAGATTTTTTTCGAGTGTCACTAAAATTAACATGCTTGGCTTGGTGCACTAATTTCTTTGGATCTTCAAGAGCAACTTATAGATGTGAATAATGTCTAATCAAACTTCTTGAAGTGATATTCATTTTATGAGCTTTGGCAACCAATTTTTTGGGATCCCTGACATTTTCTTTGATAGCCAACACCTATCTTAATGAGTGGGGACCTCTATATACTAAGAATATGATATATGGATTCAATCCGTTTGTCAAAATTCAAAATGATTTGCTCCAATTCTTGTCTCAAGAGGATAAATTCCTCTTTTAGGATTTCACATATTTGTTCCTTCTCATTGAGTTGTTTATACAAAGAGTCTTTTACTATTTTTGCTTCTTCGTGTTAAACTTTGAGATCAAGAATGGTGTCTTCATTTAGAATATTTTCTTGAAGCTACTTCATCAATTTAATTTCCTTATTCCTAAGGATCCTTATTTCATTTAATGAACTTTTAATTCATCCCTCATAATAAATTTCTTCTTCAGGTTTTTTGGTCTCAACAATGAATAATAATTCACTCCTTTCTTCACCGGTCACACTCATTGCTTTCATTATCACTTTTTTCCTTTGGGTAAAAAATATTTTTCTTGCTCGATTGCTTCTTCTTTTAATACATGGGTTTAAATATTGACTCATCATCACTATCATTCATTTTGGAATAAGGAAATTTAGATGTGTAATTAATAATTCTTCCACATTCAAAATATTTGGAAGGAATATTACCTTTGAACTTATAGATTCCTCTTTTAAGCTTCAAAACAAACTTGGATTCTTAATCGAAGCTAGAGTCATCTTTATTATTTGTTTTTTACCATATTTTGTTTCCTTGAAAGTTTTCTTGACTCCCAATTTGTCTTCCTTGATTCTTAAATCATATTTACCTAGATTTTCATGAATCTTATCCATAGACATATTTTATACTTTTGATAGTTCTTAAAGAGTTGATACTTTAGGGTTGAACCTTCAGAGAAGTGATATCAGAACCTTTCAGGCAACATAGTTTTTTGAGAGTTATTCATCGACACCTGCAATGGACTTGAATATATTGTATACCTGAAGTAATAATTAAGAAATGTCTGCATATTATTCCATCTTCAATATTTAAAATTGTCCCCTGAGTGCTTACAACCTATATTCTTTGAATTTTTCATTCCCTTCATAATAATTTTTTAGCATATTCCATACCTTATGAGTTGACTTCTAGTATTACTTTGATGAATTATGACTCTACGAAGCCACCTAGTGTAACATTATTATTTTTTGAATTATAAATGTAGACTAACTTCTCTATTTCATTTGTCATAATAGAACTATGGAATTTATATTCAATTTTTTTGGGGTGGGGTCCCCTAAGTTCAATTTTTTGGTATAATTTTTATTAAATTTTGTTGAAATGCACTGCGCACAGAAGTCAAGTGTTTTTTGGGTGGGTCAAAGCTCCTTTATAATTGTAATGGGTGAAAAATGGAAACCATGAGTCAAGAAAGGAAAGTTAAGTAGTGATGTTAGGTTTGTGTTTGATGTTATGATTGTTGTTTTGGGCTAGTTTGTGTTCAGTCTGGATAGAAAGGCTTATGCTGGCTCTGTGTGGAGAGAACTAGTACTGAGCTATGTGCAATGACTCTAATACTATATGCACATAAGGAAGGAATTGTATTGGATTGAAGACTTTTTAATAAAGAAGAAGTTTTGGTGAACTTTGTTGCAATTTCTATTTTTATGCATGACTATGTTAATTGTCTCTTGATCACTGCAAGCTATAGATATATTTCTATTGAATGTGAATTTATCTAAGTTAATTATATGTGAAAAGATATTTGTGTTTGCACAAGGATTGCATTTGTTTCAAGGGTTTTACTGGAAAATTATCTATGTGATTGCGCAAGTATTGTTTCTGCTCTGATAAGCTAGATCTGAGTAAAGCGTAGTAATTTGTTTATTTGTTATATATTTTATCTGCATTTAGATATAGATTTTGTGAAGTATCGCATGGGCCTATAAGCCTTAGATCTGATAAGTAAGGTTAAATCCCACATCAAACACTCCATCGGGATCCGAAAACCTGGTTCCATCACCCCCCCATATTACTTTGGGTGAGACTTTGGTCTGCGTAAACATATCACTACCGAAAGTTGCAGTAATTGGAGGGTTTTTTTGGTTTCACAAAACATTCTCAACCTGGGTCAAGACCCATCAAGCCAAAAAATGGTTCTATTACTGCGACCGGGATCTATTTGAGGGAGATTTGATGTTGTGGCATCTGACGAATAATGAACTACAAGATTGGCT
The DNA here is from genome assembly GCA_034641835.2 of Pinus albicaulis. Classification (NCBI taxonomy): domain Eukaryota; kingdom Viridiplantae; phylum Streptophyta; class Pinopsida; order Pinales; family Pinaceae; genus Pinus; species Pinus albicaulis. Next base: position 104,960,957 of record CM076577.1, read on the forward strand.
TTATAAGAAGGTACACAAATTTGCAATCCAAGAAAACTGAAACGCTAAGTTTTCTACTAGGGATTGGGAGCAAAGGTATATCTATATAGTGGTCCACAAAATTTTATTTGCTTCTTTTGATACTAAGTTACAATAGTGGTTATATTGATTGGCTGAGTTTCAGACCTGCACAAAGGACGATGCGATCACCAGGTGGACTCCTAATTTTTTTTAGCACTTGGAGAAATCTAGCAATAAAATTACCCGCGCAGTAGATTATTGGATTGATAGCATTCTGAGTGGGTTTGTGACTGAATTTTATATTGATAATTTTGTATTGTATTCTGATGCTGAAAGGAGATTTTTCAAGGGCCCTAGAGGTAATTTTTTGTGCTCATTGAAACTGTGGATTAAAATTATTTTATGTGAAAAGGTTATTCTATGTAGCCACATTGAGTGATTGTCCCGAAGAGGTTCGAATACGCGCAGTGGAAAAACTTACAGGGTATACCCAGAAGAAGGTTTTTTTATAGCTCTCTCAAAGGTAAATCTGATAGCGACGAGGAGTCTGAAACAAGTAGCTCTGGTAAATTTGCACACTTAGAAGAAGAGGGATTGCAAGATCAAAGTATTTTTGGGTCGTTTGCCATAGTTCAGATCCCTTCCACTCCACGTCCAAATTCATCTCATTCAAACAAGTTATCCACTCCACCTCCACCTCCACCACCAGAATTTGATATGGCTAGTTCAGATCCCTTCCACTCCATGTCCAAATTCATCTCATTCAAACAAGTCATCCACTTCCACTCCACCTCCACCTCCACCACCAAAATTTCAAGGGTATTGGAAATGATTATTTTGACCAACTTTGGTTCGTCGCAGATGTTGTGTGGACAAAGTAGGAGATCAATAATGATAATGTTAAGAGAGTGCAATTGGCTACTGCATTTCAGGAATGTTAATTGGATTGGTACATGAGGTATATGGAAACAAACCCAAATGCAACGATTGATGAGCTTAAAACCACATTAAAGTAACAGTTCAAGAAGCCAAAATCATATTCTCAATGCGTGATTGGATTAAAGGAGATCCACCAAGAAGTGAATGAATTATTATGGGAGGCAGATCAACAGTTGAAGTGCACCATCAGGGATGGAGGATTTACTATCGATGACATGCAACACAAAGAATGGTTCATTGATATGTTGTTGTCACATATGTGCCAATCCTTAAACCAACAGAAGATTGTGACATTGAATGAACCTATGCAGATCTCCACTAAGTTAGAAGCCTTACCTATAGTAGCTACATGGGTTGGGGCCCAGAAAATCCAAAACCATTTAGTTTCATTACACTTAGAAATACAAACCCTGCGAAAAGAGAAGGAAATGGATTTGTGCATAGGAGTATGGTTTACACTCTATCAAGTTGAAGGGAATCAGAGGGATCAGTGTCATGTATATAATAACTATCTAGAAATTGGAAGAAGAAGTCTGATTAAGAATGGGGCAGGGCCTAGTGAAGCTCCCAAACTATGGTGTGCGATTTGTCAAGTGAATCGACTGCACACGATAGACTTCTAGCCTAGGATTGGTAAATATATTCGGGAGCTCCAGTAACCTTACTACATATTTTGTCAATATGTGGGACACGATGATAAGAATTATCACAAATTTGATCTAATTATTAAGTAGGTTTCTTCATATATATTTCAGGATGAAGGTAGAGGACCGGATTCACCTGCATCGTCGACTGGGTGCAGTGGATTTCCAGGAAAAGTAAGAGGAAGGTGAGGAGGATCTAGTCGTGGAACAGGACATATCATTTTTATAATTATGGAGAGCTTGGTCATTATGTGTGCTACTTACCAAACCCAAAAATTACAATCTTATAGTATTGTAGATAGTTTGATCATGTTATTGAAAATTTCCCTGTATTGTTTGCAAAAATGCAGGAAAATAAACCACAAACGCATACGTAAAATGTTCCAATGATGAGATTTGAACTGCGCACTGAAGACCCTAGCATAAATGTTGTGACCATGAGTGGTGTAGAAAGTAGAGAAGAAAAAGTAGAAGGTAAGAGACCTATCACCGATTTTTGGGTCCTAAGAGCTCCTGAGAAAAGGGAAGGGTTTAATAGACAAAGGGAGAAGGAAACCTTTGTCATAGCAAAGAAGAACTTCACGGATTGTGGCACATCTAAAGTACCAAACAAGACTACCATCTATATCATCAAAGGGGCTGAGCCTACAGAGATTAAACCATTTTTGCAGGTTTGTATCAAGCTTATGTGCAATAAGATGGTAGTTGAGAATCTTCAAGCTTTGATTAATAGATGCGATGAGAAGGAGAAACCTCAGATGACGAAAAAGGTTGTCAATAAGATTTACAAGAATAAGAGAAGAATTGGCCGAGATATGTGCCAGATTGCTCAGATAGGTGAGTTTGAAATGGAGCAAGTCATTTTGGATCTAGGGTGTGATTCAAATGTATTACCAAAGAAGACTTGGCATAAAATGGCAAAGCTTAAGCTGGAATGGTTTGCAATACAACTGTGCATGGAAAATCAGCAGAAGATTATCCCAATGGGTTGACTTTCTGGGGTCATAGTTGATATCGAAGAAGTTAAGGCACTGACTAACTTTGAATTTATTCAAATGGTTGATGATTCAGATTTCTACCCTACGTTGTTGGGTTTGTATTGGGCTATTGACATGGATGCTATCATCAACCTCAAGTGAAGAAATATGGTGTTTTAAAATAATGGAACCAGGGTCGTGGTCCCTTTGAACCTTGAAGAAGGGGAATGATACACAGAACCGTGCACGCAGAAGAGGATTTTGATCGTATCTAAAAGATAAATGTGATAGATGAAGATTAGATCAATCCTACAACAGATGGTAGGCTTAGCTGGGATATGGATAGTTCATGCCACTTAGACTTAGATGAGGAATTAGAGCATTGGAAGAACCGTTTGCATGAAGTCTCTACACTAAATTACAACCGAGTCACCATATCTCTACAATGCATATCCTCTGAGGTTTTGGAATTACCTTATTATGATGGTGTAGGCAGTGTTAATTATTTTCAGAAGAATTTGAAAAGGTTGTTCCAGAGACACAATAGTTCCAACCGCTTGAATTATTTCTTTGCTCAAACCAAACATGCTAGTGGGAAACACACAAGGACAACTTTGTGGATTTGGAAGAATGCACCCATATGATGAAATTGCAATTCAGATAGCCCAATACCCAGTTGAAATGAACCTATGCAGGCAAAGAAGATCTACGCATGCACTTATCCAGGTGGACTGTAACTTGGGGAGAATAGTTGCAGCCAGGATGGGTGCACACATTCATTCATACTTTAAGTCGGATACCCATGAAGTGATATCTGGAGGTTGAGATGCAATGTGGCATGATGGAATGGGATGCACTAAGGGAAATATTTGTCTTAACTTTCAGTTTTGAGAGTGGATTCACATGCATAAATACTACCTTACACATGATTGAAGATGTGGTCTTTGACATACCAGAAAAATCAGAAGAACGAGCCTTACCAACATGAGATGCATAAATGAAGGATATAGTTGAATTATAGAATGTGACTATTGAAGATAATAAAGAAGACCCAAGAAACATCAATATCTTTGAGTCTAAAGGTCAATGTGTAGTTGTTGGGCCTTTGGTTGAATTTCCAAATGTGACACTAGTAAATTTGGCCCAATTTACGACGGCCACTTCGTCGCTATTCCGACACAGATTCGTCACAAGACCAACGGTTTGAGGTTGAACAAAATGTGGTTAGCCTTAGAGTCACAATTCCGACACTTCACTAAAGTGTCAGAATAACGACACTATTTCCGACATTTTCTAAGCCATCGCTCTTCCGACGTTTTTAAACCGTCGCTCTTCCGACATTTTCCCAAGTGTCACTCCTTCAACGTTTTCCAAAGAGTCGCTCTTCCGACGTTCTCCAAACCGTCGCTCTTCCGATGTTTTTCCAAACCGTCGCTCTTCCGATGTTTATCAATTTTCACACAATTGTTTCAATTTCGACGAAATGTCTTCCGATGTTATAAAGCGTCGCTCTTCCGACACTTATGAAACGTTGCTATTCTGACGAATAAGTAAAAATATTTTAAAAAAATAATCGTCGCTCTTCCGACGCTTTGATAAAAATACTTTAAAAAAAAATATATATATATATTCTCTAATTCTCATGTTATAAGGTATCATTGCTTTTCTCTGTCATGCTGTTTGGGGTTGGTTTGGTCAAGCTCGAGCAGGAGTTGGGATTTTTCTTCAATATGAAGTATTTTGAGGACCAGGTCCTTGGTGGAGAGTGGGAAGAGGTGGAGAGATACCTTTCTAGTTTTACGAAAGTGGATGACAATCGATACTCCATGAAGATGTTTTTTGAAATCAGGAAGCATAAATATTTAGAGGAATTGGACAAGTAAGTTAAGATAACACAGTCAAATTCATCATTTTCTGTGTTTTATGCTTTCTAGTCTATCTCTTTCTATGGAAAATTGGAAATTGCTGATTTTATAATAAATATAGATGCCTATCATGGATAATAGATTGACTCATGTTAGATGCCTATCACCAAATGCATGTTAGATTGACTCAGCCAATCTGAATTGTGAGTTTTAAAAAGAATACTTATCTATTTATGTGAATAATACAAGAAAACCAATACTAAACACTCATTTTTCTTGCTTTTTGATCAAATTTTACAACAGACAACCAGTAGACCTGTCAACTGTCAAGAATACATAGGGAATTGTAGTATGTAGTATCATCTATGTACAAACTTAACATTATATGGACATTGAAAACTTTGGTATTATATAAAAATTAAAATGTCTTATTTTATTATTGCTTAATTTAAATTTCATTTTTTTGTTTTCCTGAGTTAATTCCCAAGTTTTCCCGACTCTGAGCCAACCCTTACTCTTCAGCCTCACCAAATCATTCTTGAAGTAAAGTCTAGTAACTTTGCTCCTTTATAAATGTAGAAATTGGAAAATGAATTCGGTTTTATGTCTTAGGTTGATGTTCTAATGAAAGTTTTAAGAAACATGATGATATTGAGAACAGATTCAACCGTTGAATTCCTATGAAAATGCATCAAGCATTAATTTATGTGTATTTTCAAGACTAGTTTTTCTGTTTGCACCTAGAAATAATTTTTTTCATGGATCTCTGTTTTCTTAATATAAATCATTATGTCATTAATCCATTGATGAGCATCATGAGTGGGATGTTTACTTACAATATGGATGATCAGTTAATTAATGAGGTATATTTTTAAGGTGTGAAATAGGTATCATGTATATATAACCTTTTTTCAAATGGATGTCTTTCCAGGGCAGACCGAGCCAAAGCTGTAGAAATACTAGTAAAGGACCTAAAAGTATTTTCTTCCTTCAATAAGGAGCTGTATAAGGAGATAACACAACTTCTGACTTTAGATAATTTCAGGTGCTTTTTTGCTATATATAATAGGTTCTTAATTTTAAAGTTATAACATTCTGAATTGAGCAAGATTAATTTTATCTGTATCTGCTAATGAACCTGTATGTGAATCAGAGAAAATGAACAGCTTTCAAAGTACAGGGATACCAAATCAGCTAGGAACATCATGTTATTGGAACTCAAAAAGCTTATAGAAGCTAATCCTCTATTCTGATAAAAGTTACAGTTTCCTACACTTAAAGCATCTCGATTGCAGACACTTATCAATCAAAGGTTTGTAAAGTTTTCAAGCCTGTTTATTTTGGAGATGCTAGTATATTGCAAGTCTTTCTTCAATGGGTTTTAGAAGGCTGTGATATTTCTCCAACAACGTGAAATTGTCTTCAAAGTGGAGCATGGCCTGCACTTGCCTCTATTTGTGAATTTACACCACTTTAGGATCCTTTTCTAAGGGAGCATGAGTGGAAGTGAGGATGTATGGATTTGGGTATTTAGGTCTAATCCACAGTGGCCCCTTCAACTCTCCATCTATGACACTTTTTACTACTTTAACTTTGACCTCCTCATGCCTTATCGAAGATGATAGGGCCAATAATTTGGCATCTCCCAAATATTGGTTTGGATCCCATATGGTCAGATTTGGAAGCACTAGGTTGTGAAGGTAAAATTCAACAACCTTGGCCTAGCTTTCTATGTTTCATTGTAGGCAAAATTCAATGCTTATCTCAAACTAGCACCATTGCTCCTTAAGTAATAAGGAGTGGGTATTTGATGGTTGCCTACAATTTATTGCCTCTAAAGGTGTGATCAGGTTTCTCGAAATGTTTCTCTAGAAAATTCCCCGTGTGTATTCTATTCAGAAACAAAGAAGTATAAGCATGAATGTGAGGACACAAGGTATACCTGCCCATAAATATACCTTCATACATGATAGATATCAGGAGAAAAAGTACTTCGATCCCACATGATTCTTTAATTTCAGAGATTGGGCTTCCATGTTTTCTGTATGTTTCAGTTCATAATGATGTTAAGAAAGGTCAAGAAGTTCCTAAAACTGCTTCGAAAGGCATTAATCATGCAGATCAAATGAAATCAGTCTATGATGACAATGCAGTAGAGTTTTTGGAGAAACCATTGAATGAAACTGTATTGTTTTTATATGAGTTATTTGTTGCCTCTGTCCATAAATATACCTTCATACATAATAGATCTCAGGACAAAGGTATTATCTGTCAAAACTAGACATGTCAGCATAATTGGCAGGTCCAGATCTATATAGTCAATATATCAACAAACTTGGCACAGGACATACTATGAACCCTGATGAGGCCAATTTCACTACAGATAAGGCTTATGAAGACCACCAATTAGAGGTGGTTACAGATACTGAGGCTCTCCTTTCAAGTCTCGATTTGCGACAAGCATTTTTCCCATGTTTATGAAAGAATAATATGCAGGGAGCAATGGAAAATTATAAACAAGCAAGGCAACGGTCTAGGGATTTTGCCACTCTTGATACTCTCATCAATGCCTAGATCACTGCTACAAAGAAATCTAATAAGTCTTCACCTTTTGGAGAAAATAAAGAGGAGCTGTGGTATGACCCAGATAATGGGCATTTGGCTGATGAGGATATGGAACTAGTCCCTAAAAGTACTTCGATCCCACACGATTATTTAATTTCATAGATTGGGCTTCCATGTTTTCTAGATGTTTCAGTTCATAATGATGTTAATAAAGGTCAAGAAGTTCCTAAAACTTCTTCGGAAGGCGTTAATCATGCAGATCAAACGAAATCAGTCTATGATGACAATGCATCAAAGTTTTTGGAGCAACCATTGAATGATTATATATCAGAGAAAATTAGAAATGTCTAATCGAGTTTTTATATTAGGTATTTGTTGTCCCTGTCCATAAATATACCTTCATACATAATAGATCTCAAGATAAATGTAATACGAAACTCACATTTGAAGATACTATTCTTTATGTAGTCTTCACTACATAATTCAGGACTGAAATGTGGAAAAGAACCGGAGCCAGAATCACATGTTGATCTGGATTTGTAATTGCACCTATTGTTCCAAATTTTTATAAAGTCTCGAAATTTTAAATCTACACTATTTTGGATTTATGCCTCCAACAAGTTTTCTCAATTGAAGTAGAATATCCTAGAGAAACTGGGCATTCCAATGCGCCATCAAAGTCTGATATGCATCAGCAATTAAATGCAGGAAGATGGGAGTGATGCAAGAGCATTAGGCTCAGAAATCTCTTTGTATTTTAATAGACTTAGGGGTTTTGTGGTTTCAAGGGAGTTGGTTTCTTATGTGATGTTTTGAGTGATTTTAATGAGAATTAATTCAATATTGTGAGGAATTTTGTAAATGTTTTCGAATGTTGGATAACATGAGAGAATTAGGCTAGTTGAGAACTCATAGGGATTGAGAGATTTAGGAATTAATTATAAATCCTAAATTAGAATTGGTTCATAATTTTAGGATGAAAGAGGATCCTTAGGGATTAGTTGATTCAAGTGACGACTTAGAGGATATTTAGGATTTTGTTGAGAAGATGGAGGAACTGAAACCAAAAATAGTTTCAGAACCTTTTGTATAAATTGTAAGCCTCAAAGGCATAAAAAGTAGAAAATAGGTGGAGCGAAATTCAGGATTTAGATAGATAGGAGTTGTGTTTGTAAGCCTATAGGAAATTTAGAGAAAGGCCACTGATTAGAATATCAGGCCAATGAAGAAGAAATAATTGTAATTATTTGTTTGTATATATATGGAGAAATTTCGATCTGAAAGTGTGCGATTATATGTTGATTGATTCAGTTTCTAACTAGTGTGAAAATCAAAGTTGGGAAAAATATATACATGTGCAGGTGATTCGAATAAACTCGAAAGAATTTTTTTATTATGAGACTGTGTGTTTAAGAAATTGAAAATTCAGTTTGTAATTGAATTTTGGATAGATTTCATATGTGCATCAATCACAGAATGGATCGATGAAAGAAATTGGTCCTTCAAGTTTATGTCAATCTCATAGTGCGAGTACATGAAGAAGAAGGTGATGATGATACTGCCATTAACTTGTTCTTGGAAAATTTCTTCGCAGTCATGCGAACCAAGCTCTTAAATGATTATGCAGATGCGGGTAGAGAAGTCATTAATGGTGTAACTAGAAAACTCCTGAAGGATTTGAAAATGCACTTTTCCGAGCAGAAAAGATCAGAATTTGAGTTTTATAGAATGGATCAATGGCACAGTTGAAATCTCGAGTTATCTCCAGAATCGTAAGCCAATGGTATAACGGAAATTTGAGCCAAGAAATTCCATGAATATAAATTGATGAGTTGAGCATTTCACTAAGCATACAGTAGAGCTGCAATGCATAATTGAACGCGACTATTGAAATTAATTTTAGTGTGTATTGTAAAGCAGAAACAAGGTTAGAAGTTGAACCAAGGGTCAACGGTACCACAAAATGGTGGATGGTTTTGAAAACCAATAGGTGGTTTTCGCGTAGCACAAAGCTGGTAAGTGGTAATTTGTAGAGTTCGCGCGATGCACCCTAGCAGATGACACGTGGTGGTTTAAAACCACTTATTTCGCGTACCTTTGAGCCTTTAACTGTCGAAGTTTATTTGGATGTGATATCCGTCAGATTGGCAATTCAATTGTAATAATCGTTGGATCACAAGTGAAGATCTATGGTGGAAGAAAGGCGATTTTATTAAAGCTATGGGCCAAAAATATTAATGTGTGATTAAGCAAGATTTTATTTCCGCTTCAAAGGTACATAAAGGGTTTAAACTTTGATTAAGGATCGAGAATGGTATTAAAAGGAAATACTTCCACTTATGAAGTATACCTTTATTTGAGGTTTATTTTAGCCCATGAATGAGACAAGTATTTTGTTTTTAAGGTGATGTTGATGGGAAAATCTGTCTAGCCAATAGCAGGGGATCTCCCCGGTAAAAAGTCCCAACTAGACTCTAAACCGTTTGGAATAGGGATCCCGTCCAGGGTGTGGGTCCGGCTACTGCTTAATCTTCCTTTCCTTGGGTCTTATTAGGAATCTATAAACCTGCGGACACATGCTTATTCAGATGATACAAGACATATGACTGATGAATTAAATGAACATACAACACTATGCATAGCAAGCTGAATTATAAAGCATGGGGCCAAAGGAAATGTTGTCAACATCATATCACTAGGGTCATGCTTGTACATTGTTCTAACCACAAAAGAAACAATTCTTTATGGCAGAACACCCTTCACATCCTTTAATGGTTTGGGTGATAATATAAATGTCAGTAAACAAATTTATTAAGATTCTTGGAGAAAGCGAAATAAACTTAGCACCATTGACACATGTTTAGAAAAACTATAATGCATAAATGATGTAATTGGATACACGGTTTCATTAATCATAAGATGTTAGAAACCGAAAACAGAATACCCATATTTTTCACACATTTACCAACATGATATCGAAAAATGGAGTTTAAAAAATTCTTGTATTCATACTCAAAAATCTGTAGTCCTTCTATACAATGATCTATATCTCTTTGAGTCCCAAACAAAAGGTCCTTACAATTTTCCTGAAGGAAGTTCTTATAGAACAAAACTTTCCCTTTGGGCTCCCCGAATTTCCGCCTTCCTTACCGTTGGGCTGCCTTGCGACCTGAATGGAAGATGCGACTTGCGACCTAGTTGGACAGTGCGACCTGCGACCTAGTTGGAGAGCACGACCTGCGACTTGGCTGGATAGTGTGACCTGCGACCTCTTCTGTGGATTTTCACCTTGAAATATGATCATGGGAGTGTGCGCATGATTGCAAGGTAGGGGAAATCAAATTTTTTCTCCTTGAGGAAATTCTACTATGCGCGATAATCTGCAACGACTGGGGAGATTAGATGAGTTTCTTCTGTTAACTGGTGCAGGCATTCTAAGGCATTCAGAATCAGAGTTTCTCTCTTGAGTGTGACCTGGTTAGCTAAAGAAGCCAGTTTAGTGTAGATCCAAACTGGTGCTATGACGAACTTAACCAAGTTCTCCTGTGATGCGGTAAGATTAGGTGTAGTGGCGGCTTTTCTGATAGGTTGTATAAATGCTTGAATCTCCCGATCTATCTGTCCCCACATCTTCTCCTCGCTCAGTGCACCTAGAGATGAAATGTGATGTAGTTCTTGCATTGAGTCAATGCCACTGACCAAGTGCTCATATGCGGTCCTTAACTTTTCTAGATATTTAAATAACTTCTCCTTGGATTGCATCTTCATACGGATTTGGACCTTGTCATTCTGGGTGTGAATCCAGTCTTTCTTGGGAAAATTTTCCAGAGCCTGTGGGTATCTGCCTATCCATTCTATCATTCTATCCAAAGTGGCGAAGGCCTCTCTCAGTTGCTCGTTTCTCTTCTTTGTCTCTACTTGGGATCTTAGTAGAGGTGCGATTGTTTGTTTTATAGTGAACATCTCCCCGTAAACCTGTCTCATGGTGACCTCCAGTGTCTCGAACTCTCTCTGGAAGGTGAGCGGTACTTCGTTAAGAGTATTTTTGTCCTGGAGTTGTTCGATTTCTTCCCTTAATGCTCTCTTTTCTTGCTCTACCCTTGCTTCCCTTTGTTCAGAGTCCCGTAATCTACTTTGTAGTGAAAGGATCTCTCTACTCATCCGGCTCACATTTTCTTCTATGGCTACGGCAAAAGCAAGCCAACCGATGCTATCATCACTGGGTTGGCCCTAGTGTCTAGGACTATATCTTTCTCTGTCATGGCTGTGAATGGGGTGGAAGGGTTTCGTGCTAGACATATCCTCTTTTCCTATTAGATTTTGAAGGTGAAATGATCATAAGTGAGTCTTGTTAGGTTGAACACCTCCTCCTCCTATCCTTTAGAGGAGCCTAGATTGGAGAGTGCAAAATGTGTGTTAATTACAGGTACTTCAATGGGCTGTAGCTCGGTTTGTACTACTGTTACTGGAGGAGGTGTCTCAGTGTCTTTTGATATTTGATCCTCCTCTTCTTTTCTCTTTCATTCTTCTTCCTCTTTCTGAAGCCACTCCACCTCTGCTTTGTCCCGTTCTTCTTTCTGCATGCCCTCTGCTTTTTCTTCTGCTTTTGCTTCCTGTTATTCCTTTCTCCTGCGTTAGGCCTCCACCTGATCCAATTCTTTCTTGAGTTGTTGTTCCACTTCTGCTTTCGCTTCCTATTCTTCCTTCCTCTTCCGGGCATCTTCCACCTTTTTCTTTCTCTGTTCTGCTTTCAGGTTTTTCCTATGCTTATCTTCATCTTCTTTTTCCTTCTTTTAAGATTCTAGCTAAGCTTTTGCTTCTTGTTATTTCTGTTGGGTGGTAGAGTTGTGGCCCGTGCTGGTTCGAGGCTTCTTGGCCTGGGAAGAAGAGGCGCCTCCCATCTCGTGGATTCTTTCCTCCAAAGTATGATTATCTGGATCTGTAATATCCCAAGTGGGGAAATTTCTGCTCCATCGGGAATATCTTAAGATATCTCGTTTCCTTCTTCAGTGAGTTATAACAAATCCATTTTAGAGATTTAATTTTGGGGAATTTACACGATATGACTCCTTCCAAATAAGGGAGAAATCCTGAGGCTATTTGGCCCTTCACTGACTCTACCTATGGATATGCAATATTCCACTTCGGGAATTTCTACTACAGGGTCCTTGAGGACGCTGTATAAGGAAGATGCTACATAAATAAGACATACCAACACTGGGATGCCCTATAAAATATCTAATATAACTTCCCTGCAGAATATGAGCTCAAATAAATGCATCTACATGGTTTATTCAGATCTCCTCAAACTAGATCTCTAAAACAAGGCTCAATGAGAGAGCTACAACAATACATGAACATAAACAATAACTCTGCAAATCTGAAATAGACCATAAGAGGGGAAATAATACAGCCATAACTCTATTATTATATCAATAGTAAATACAAGGAATATCATGAGGGACAAGCCACTCAAACTCTAAAAGCATACCTCCAATGAATAAACAATGAAATACATGAGTTGCTGCAACTCCACAAAATGCTGGAGAGCAGTGACTGCGCAATATATATGAAGGCATAAGCTATTGAACATGAATAAAATACATATGTGGCTGGAGGAGTACAATAAATAGCCCAATAACAGAGAAATGGGATGAAATACAAGATTTCTAGCCAATCTATGAAAGATTGCTAGAAATGCTGGAGAATACAAAATGTGACAATAGAGTTGTCACTGAAACTACAAAAAAATATCAATGAGGCCATGGCAGATCTGAAATATAGATTCCCTCCTATGATAATGTCTCTAATACAAAGTGTTGATCACTTTGTCTCAGAAACACACTCTTGATGAGCTCATGAAACTCTCTCTCACTGCCTCCATCAAAATAACACAGTTTCCTCCATGGACTGCACAGTGGGAGATGATGGAAGTGTTGGCCCATGCAAACAGATCTAAAATGAAGCCTAGGAACCCTCCTTGCAGCTCCTCAAATGAGTGGATCACTCCTCCACTAAGGAAAACAAGACAAGAGAGACTCCATGAGTTCCTCTCTTACTGCACCTAGCAACACAACGTCCTCTATGCTGTAGAAGATTAATGTAGTTGTGGCCAATGCCATATTAAGGAAATGTAGCTCAATCCTCATCCTTCCTTGAGGAAGAGTTAGGGATTCCTGACTGGGAACACCCTAGTGCTCGAGGGCACCGTCACGCTGCTAAACAGCCTGGGGATGCAAGCTTTGCAGACCCAAGTCTGAAACTCTAAATCATAACATAATGAAAATGGGCTGCCATCTCCTCCATATAAAGTGAGATAACTCTTCTCCACCATGGTCCCACCAATTAAGGTTTCCACCCTCACATGAGTGTCTTTTCTCCAAAAATGCGCAACTTCTCTAGGAAGCCTCTTCCTCCTTGGGTAGCACTATTGACTTTAGTCAAAGGTGACTAATCAAGTGAGCTGGGTTCCATTCACACCCTTGGTGTTTATTTCAGCTACTTTATTCTCCTCCTTTTCACATGAGGTGTGTTATTTCTTCATCTAAAAGGGGCTAAGGTGTCTACTTCCCCATTTTATTAAATAAAAATAAAATGTGCAACTATAATGTTCCATTTTAGCTTGAGGCTAAAATTGGGAACATTACAGTCCTCCCATCCCACATGTTTCTCACCCTCAAGCAACTGCATAGAGAGAACAAATTTTTTTCCCCCTCCTTCTCTTGTGGCCTCCTCATCAATGGTCCCACCACTGCTCAAATATGCTGCAATGAATCTGCCCTCCAATGCTCTCTCCCAAGTATGCAAGCTAGCAACAATGCTCCTCATGGAAAGATAGAAGGTGTAGTGGAATCCTTCTCGTTGTGCATAAGGCCTTTTTAAGGTAGGAGTGATAATATGCATGGGAAAATTCATTTCCAATGATGATCCTCTCATCCATGCTATCATCCAAATGAAAATCTCACCCTTGATTTCTACAATGAGTTGGGGCTGAATGGAGAGTTGTTTTAGTTTTCCCATGATGGCCCTCTCTCCATATGCTGCTCATATGGGGCTACCTTTTTCTTTGGGATGGAAAAGTATGGCCTCCAAGAATGTCCCAAGCTACCCCATCAAGAAATCCAGCCATGAAATGCCTCCTCAAATCCTCCAAGTGATCCCTCCCACAAGAAGATACAAGTAGCAATGTGGCAATCATGGTTTTCCCATGGTATCTCCTGCAAGATAAAACATATACAATGGGGAGAATCATGCTCCCAATGGACTGTACATACAATTCTCTCCAAATAATTCTCCTCAATAAATGTACAACATCAGAAATACACAAGGAGCAATATACAATAGAAAAAAGTTGTCAAATGACAACCGGAGAGTGGTTCCAAATCCCACTCATGGAACCTGCACAGTGCATCCTTGACCTGCCTAAATTCAAAGTAACAAGTGCTGTAATAGCCACTTGTTTGCTACCACAACATCTCCTCATAAGATGAAACATGAAATACATATTGGTGCCAAAGGTGCACACCAAAAAGCATGTGGCTCCCCCCAAAAACCATCATAAAATGAGCCAAAATCAAGGCTACAAGTAGCTGCAAGTGCATCCTCATGAAAAATGAAAGAAGGAATAAGCCTCCTTGATACATCATGCTCCTCAATCAATGAAAAGAAGTACAATACAAAATATGAAATTATACCTCCTCCATCATGCATTAGAGCTCTTGAGCTGAAATGGCTCAACTGAATGTTCTCCCTCTCCTCCAATGAGTAAGGGAATGGTTGTGCCAACCTCTCCAAAAAAAACCTGGCTATGCATATATCCATATGCCGATGAATATCATGATTAATGCCATCCAAAGTGAACTCCTCTAGCAAGGAAAAGTATGCATCCAAGTGCATAGCTAGGAAGTCCTCTTGTGCTACATGCAAAAATTTCTCCTTGAGACTAGAAATTCTAGTCAAGAAGATCCTGCCATAACAATAGATGACCATATCATCAACCATGTATCTATCATCATCCTCCTGGTCATCAAGAATCATGCATGCACCAAGATCCTGGGACCTCTCAACCAAAAGCTGAGTCCTCCAACATGGATCAATCCTCCACAT
Organism: Pinus albicaulis; assembly: GCA_034641835.2. Lineage (NCBI taxonomy): Eukaryota > Viridiplantae > Streptophyta > Pinopsida > Pinales > Pinaceae > Pinus > Pinus albicaulis. Next base: position 104,976,053 of record CM076577.1, read on the forward strand.
ATACAGTGCGGGTATTCTACAATGTGGTGCTCCATCATGCTGCTGCTTGCTACCTTGGCATTCCCTCATGCCAAATTCATCCTCCAAGTTTCTACCATGCCATTATGCAGCTACTCATGCTCAATACATGATGATCTCTGAAAATAAGCCTCCCATGAGAGACTATCACCTCTAAAGAATCTCCCGATCCTGGGCTATGTAAGCATGAGTGGCCTCCATCTACTCCAAAGCATGAAAGAGTTCCTTCTCAAAAAGAATTATCCGCTCTCTCACTAAATCCATGGAGCAGTCATCATGCATCATGAAGATGCTATCCTCCACCTCTACAGCAACTCTATCTGCGTAGTGAACTGATGAGAATGGGTGGTACTGAAAATGAGAGAGTGTATCCCTCCTCCTTGTGCTCATCCCCAAACTCTCTGCACTGTAATGGACCCCTCTATTGTCTCCACCCCTCTGGAATCCAAGAATGGTGAACCAGAAAGCATGATGCCTCTCATCATCTCTAGGTCATGTGGCCTCCCATGTGGAAAGCCTCTAAAAGTGAGACATCAAGATAGGAAGTGGACTGAATATGTGAGAGGAATGAAAAGTCCCTCTCTCTCTACTGCGTAGTGCAGTACTTCTCCCATGTGAAGAGAATCTCTGAAATAGATAAGGGTGAATGTCCATCATCCCTTCATGCTGATCCTTATACTCTTCTTCTTCTTCTTCCATTGGTGCAGCGCTGTAGGTTCTTCTATGCACCTCCTCTCTAACAATATGTGAGTGTGTATCCTCCTCAATGAGAGGCCTCAGCCTTCCTTAGAGAGAAATATCTCCACACCCTCACAAATGGAAGAGTGTCCTTCATACAATGGGGGTCTTTCCTCTAGCAAGTCGTTCTCCTAATTTCTTACCCTCTAGAAAGATGGAATGATCTTTTGTTTCATGGTTCCCCTCCATGCATGCAAAGTGTTTAAAGTTTTGTCCCACCATGTTTCACATTGGTTTTCATCAATCCCCTTTGAAAAACTCCTCGTGACTACAACATATGATCTCTCATTTGCATGAGAACATGAAATAGAACTCTGAAATCAATTATCATGAATCATACCTTTGAGTTTGCAGTGTTGCTCCTCCAAAGGCCTCAACTCTTTCCATCCATCCTTCTTGCAGTAGCTATGGGAAATGTACTACACTGTAGATCTACATGTGTGGCTGAATTCTCACACCCATCATGAAAATAGCTAGGGCTTGATCATCCACAAACCCCTTTCAGAAAATTCCTCCAAAATTTTCCCTTTCATCAAATCTTCAATGATGTCCTGAAAAAGAAGAAGGGAAACCTCCTCTTCCTTCATTCCTCTTTCCTTATTTCCATTGTCAATATCCTCTTCTTGGAGAGAAGCTCCTCTTGCTGATGGCAATAGATCTTGGGAACAGGCTGAGCCAAGATCATGCTCCAATACCACTGTAATATCCCAAATGGGGAAATTTCTGCTCCATCGGGAATATCTTAAGATATCCCATTTCCTTCTTCAGTGAGTTATCACAAGTCCATTTTAGAGATTTACTGTTGGGGCATTTACAGGATATGACTCCTTCCAAAGAAGGGAGAAATCCTGAGGCTAGCTGGCCCTTCACAGACTCTGCCTATGGATATGCAATATTCCACTTCGGAAATTTTTGCTACAGGGTCCTTGAGGACGCTGTATAAGGAATTTATTGCATAAATAAGACATACCAATGCTGGGATGCCCTAGAAAATATCTAAGATAACTTCCCTACAGAATATGAGCTCAAAGAAATGCATCTAGATGGGTTATTCAGATCTCCCCAAACTAGCTCTCTAAAGCAAGGCTCAATGAGAGAGCTACAGCAATACATGAACATAACCAGTAAATCTGCAAATCTGAAATACACCATAAGAGGGAAAATACTACAGCCATCACTCTATTATGATATCAGTAGTAAAATACAAGGAATATCATGAGGGACAAGCCACTCAAACTCTAAGAGCATACCTCCAATGAATAAACAATGAAATACATGAGTTGTTGCAACTCCACAAAATGTCGAAGAGCAGTGACTGCGCAGTGTATATGAATGCATAAGCTATTGAACATGAAAAAAACACATATGTGGCTAAAGTAATACAATAAATAGCCCAATAACAGAGAAATGGGATGAAATACAAGATTTCTAGCCAATCTATGAAAGATTTCTAGAAATGCCAGAGAATACAAAATGTGACAATAGAGTTGTCACTGCAACTAGAAAAAAATATGAATGAGGCCATGGCAGATATGAAATGTAGACTCCCTACTCTGATAATGTCTCTAATACAAAGTGCTGATCACTTTGTCTCGGAAACACACTCTTGATGAGCTCATGAAACCCTCTTTCACTGCCTCCATCAAAATAACGCAGTTTCCTCCATGGACTCCATAGTGGGAGATGATGGAAGTGTTGGCCCATGCCAAAAGATCTAAAATGAAGCCTTTGAATCCTCCTTTTAGCTCCTCCAATGAGTGGATCACTCCTCCACTGAAGAAAACAAGACAAGAGAGACTCCATGAGTTCCTCTCTTGCTGCACCTAGCAACACAACGTCCTCTCTGCTGCAGAAATAACGTTGTAGAAGATGAATGTAGCTGTGGCCAATGCAGGATTGAGGAAATGTAGCTCAATCCTCATCCTTCCTTGAGGAAGAGGTAGGGATTCCTGACTGGGAACACCCTAGTGCCCGAGGGCACTGTCACCCTGTTAAACAGCCCAGGTTGCAAGCTTTGCAGACCCAAGTCTAAAACTATAAATCATAACATAATTAAAATGGCCTGCCATCTCCTCCATATAAAGTGAGAGAAATATTCTCCACCATGGTCCCACCAATTAGGGTTTCCTCCCTCACATGAGTGTCTTCCCTCCAAAACTGCGTAGCTTCTCTAGGAAGCCTCTTCCTCCTTGGGTAGCGTTGTTGACTTTAGTCAGAGGTGGCTAATCAAGTGAGCTAGGTTCCATTCACACCCTTGCTGTTTATTTCAGCTGCATTATTCTCCTCCTTTTCACATGAGGAGTGTTATTTCTTCATATAAAAGGGGCTAAGTTGTCTCCTTCCCAATTTTATTAAATAAATATAAAATGTGCAACTATAATGTTCTATTTTAGCTTGAGGCTAAAATTGGGAACATTACAGGATCTCCCTGATCGGACCATGCTCTCGGGGCAAGTTCCCTATTCGTGTTATACCAGTTCCTTTTCTCATCCTCATATGGGCGTTTAGTATGCTGGTATCTCCATTTAAACTTGGCCCATTTGCATTGGTCAGGGACTATCCTCTCAGGATCGTATGTCCGGTGATCCAAGGCCCTAGGTAGAAACCTTTCATTTGTTCCACTTCCGCCTCTACCTCCCTGAAATCCTTGACCGTGTAGGCACCAATGGTGAGCGGGAGTGCAGGCCACAGCTTTTTCTTACCTTTAGTAAAGACCTTTGAGAAACTGGAAGTCATTTGATAAAATACTTCCTGAAGAAGCATCGTGTCCGTAATGAATCGGGTTAGAGCATGAGGAGTCTTGAATGAACCAAAGAGTTGAATAAAGGTATATTGTACGAGTGGAAACCAATGTGCCACCTTGACTAACGTTTCCATGGCTTGCCAGGACATGCATGGGGTATGCTGACCAAACAATTTCCTTTAGAGCGTAGGGATGAAAAGTTGTGAGATTGACTCTATATCTTTCTTGTACTTAGAGTCCCAGAATACCTGCATTTCTATGTGAACTAGGCGTGCTCGCTCTGGGTCCCAGTTGTGCGCCCATCCCTCAAAGTGGCACTTGGAACAAACTACATCCAATAGATAGGAGGCCATGTAAAATTTGGACGAGTATCCCTCCTCTGGTGCATTCTATGTGAACTAGGCGTGCTCGCTCTGGGTCCCAGTTGTGCGCCCATCCCTCAAAGTGGCACTTGGAACAAACTACATCCAATAGATAGGAGGCCATGTAAAATTCGAACGAGTATCCCTCCTCTGGTGCCAGTGCCACAGATATGTTTGTTTTGAGAGACGCCACTAGAATGCTGGCCCAATTGAAATGAGTGCCATATACAGTAACATAGTTCATTAGGGATACCCAAGTGCCACTAAATGTGGTGGCATCAGGACGACCATATATCCTACAAAGCATACCTACCACCAGCTGGTATACCTTTCTGAAGCTCGCCACTGGATACTCCTGATCCTTCTTGATTTTGAACTTCTCGAGTTCCTCCCATAATTCTCTCAGGCTGTTTGCTATGGCGACCACATGGGTGGTGGCCTATTCTTCTGTGAAAGTCTGTTCCTGTTCTGGCAGCGCGTAATAAAACTCAGCATCCGAGCCCTTTAGATTTGCAAAAGCTTTTCCCTCGTGGTCTCGAATTACCCACTTCTTGGGGTTGATATTCTGTATGATCCATTCAATGACTTGTGCACATGGGAATATAGCAGGGTGGGCACATGCGTAGTGAAGCTTCGACCTTTTAACTTGTACATATATTTGCTGGTTGGGGAGGTCCTCCAAAAATTTTGGTCGTGCGAATTCTTGGTATACTTGATACCAACTCATGCTGTCTCCTTTCGAAAATGTACATGTGGTGTCCCCATAGATTGGGGGAGGAGACATTGGTATTTCCATTTTTGTGTCTTCTATCTCTGGGCTCTTGTTTTTCTTGCGAACTGCCGGAGGTCCCATGTCGCTTTAGGCTGAACAGATGGAGACACACTCTAACTCTTCTTCGAAATCACCTGGCATGTTCATAAAATAGTCCCAGGATAAGAGAGATGCCATAATAATAAATGCTTAGGTACTACCTTTTAAACTCTGCCCCAACTTAGACCCAAGATAGGGTGAATTAGCGACTTGCAACCCCAGGTCGCTGGATCGCTGAGTCGCAAAGGCTTAAACTTCTCGAAGGGTGCCACCCTACAACCTAGCAACTTGCAACCAAGTCGTTGGGTCACTGAGTCGCAAGGTCGCAAACTTCAAGTTTTGAATGAGATACAACTTAGTGACTCAGTGACTAGGGGTCGCAAGGTCGCGGGGTCAGAAGTCTCGCTAGGGTTGAGTGGGAAATTTGTCAGCGGCGTGGCTCTTTTGTTCCATTTTAACATAAACAACACCAGGACTAAGTGAGGAAAACCAAAAATGAAGATGAAGAATTCATGAGGGAAAAAGGAAAAACACATGTGTGGCTGGTTGGCTCCATTTACAGGTCTCTTTTGGGAAAGACAGGGTTGGGTCATTTGAAAAGATTCAGGCTTCAAAAAGGATCTCAAAATGGAGATGCTAGGTGGCTTTAAAGGACTTTGATTAGAATACAAGGGAAAAAAAGAAAAAAAACGGAAACATCAGGAGGATTAGGCAACTTACTCGAGAAAATCGCGCTCCAGTTGGCCTGTCAGAAGCATTTTTTGCTCTCCATCATGTGGGTAAAATGCAACCTAGCGACCTCCCTATTTATAAAGGGGTCGCATGTGCAAGCAATTAATGAGGTCGCAGGGTCGCACATGTCTCGTACTTAAGAGAGTCGCGACCTCGCGACCTTGCGACCTTGCGACCTAGAGGGTCGCAGGGTCGCAAGGTCACTAGGTTGCGATTTTGAGGTTTGAATGAGATTTGTGACTCAGCGACCTGGCAACCTGATAGGTCGCAGGGTCGCTAGGTCGCAATTAAGGAAAAATACCTATCCTGTTACTCAGCAACTTAAGGCTTCCCTGAAATTAACTTGAACTTTAGATTTTTGACTTAGCTTTTCGATGCTCAAGGGGGGGGGGGGGGCGCCCAAAAATTTTAGATGGTGAATTTTTTGGGGGGGTTTTGTAGAGGCTACAAAAAATGGTGATTCACTGGTAGGGTCCAAAATCTATACTAATGATTTATCTTTGTGGTGGGGGGGGGGGGGGGAGAGGGGGGGGAGGGGCCTTAGCAGGTTGTTCCTTTCACCCTTAGGTTTCCATGATTTTTTTTCTTTTGTACCTTGCGAGGTTGCTTTGCCTGCTTGCCTGTTTAGGTGTTGGTTGACCGAGCTTTTACTTCTGGATTCCAGACCAAAAGCGTTGGAGTAATTCAGGGATTTTCAGGATTCAGTATGGTTATTTCATCCTCATTGTGTTGCTCCGCTGCCTGCAAACCTCACGATCCCGGTGGAGTCACTGCCTAGGAGTCATGGACGTTGCTCCGCTGTCGGCGAGCCTGGTCAGTACCCCAGCAGAGTTGTCGCATCACCTAACTGCATAGGAAGCCTTTCTCAATCCTTTACCCTTTATTGTTGTGCTACTGCACTTATTTAAATGTGCTCAAGGCACTTATTTAGATGTGCTCAGGGCACTTATTTGATAGAGGCAATTTTTCCTGGGTGGATGAGGGATCTCGACTTGTTTTACTTGCAAGAGAGGTTGCTCCTGGTCTGTATGAGGACTTTAGGTTTTCCCGGGTATCCTTGCATCACCCAAAGTTAGCCCTGTTCCCTTTCAGTCTAGTCATCGCTTTAACCAACTTTCTTTTCAAAAACACCCTCTCAAGCTTTCTAGGTGCTATCTGCGCTTAGTAGCCCAGACTAGGTCACATTTGGACTTTGGGTGTCAATCGCAGACAAGCTCCTGCCACCTTTTGTGATTATCAGGAAAGAATTTTCATCAGCACACATCCTGGCACAGCATGCCAATTGCGTGCTTCTACAATGCCTTACGGCTTTTGAAGTTCTTAGAAGGACATCTATATTAAGGCTTTGATTGAATAAGCGCTTTCATTGCAGAAAATGAAAAACTGAAAAATAGAATAAAAAAAAACAACAAGATATGGTACAGGGGTGGTGACATCCCTCTTAGGGCCGCTAAGTGATGTAGTTCTTGAGGTCATGCCCGTTTACCGGGAGGACCTCGATTCTTCCCTCTAGAGTTTGCAGTCTAAAAGTGTGGGAACATAGCTTCTCTTTAATCTGGAATGGACCTATCCAAAGGGCTTGGAATTTTTCATGTTTCCCTTTATCCTCGTGAGATTTATCCCATTTAAGAACAATTTCTCCTACTTCGAAAATTTTATTCCCGACTGACCTTTTATCAAACCATCTCTTAATCTGACTTTGGTGGATGGTGAAATTTTCCAAGTTTTTTTCCTTTCCTCCTCCAGTTTCAATAATGTATCGATTTAGGCTTGCAAGGTGGGGCATGGGGTTCCATGGGTCTCTTGGGACAACTAAAGGGCTGGGAGAGATAAGTGGGGAGGAAGGATGGCCTCTTTCCCATATACAAGAAAATATGGGGAGGTGTCGATCGATGATTTCGGTGTGACCTGATTAGCCCAAAGGGCATTATGGAGGGCATTGTGCCAGTTTCATTGGTGGGAAAACAGGGTCTTCTTGATGATGCGGATAAGGTTCTTATTATTCGACTCAGCTAACTCGTTCCTTTGGGGGTAATAGTTTGCAGATTTTTTAAGTACAATACCATTTTCTAACGCAAAATCATACAACTTGAAAGACAAAAAATAAGTTTTATTGTCAAAAACAAGGGAGGTTGGAATGCCAAACCTGGTCATGATGCAATGAGTGACAAACTCTATTACCTCTTGATCGTTGATTTGGCGTAGTGGTATCACTTCAACCCACCTGGTGAAATAGTCAGTAGTAATGAGGATGTACTGTTGTTGCTTGGAGGAGTGCGGTAAGATTTATCGAATCACATCCAACCCCCATTATTGAAAAGGTTCCTCTACTTCCACCGACTGTAATGGAGCGACTGACCGTGCTTCCTGGTTAGCGAATTTTTGACATTGAACACACTTTTGGACATATGCGTGAGCATCATTGAAGAGATTTGGCCAATATTATCTAACGCGCATGATTTTGTGGGCTGTGGTATCACTTGCATAATGCCCTCTGGCTGTTCCATCATTTAGTTCGGTCAGGACGCTTTGTGCTTCATTGTGTTCCAGGCAGTGTAGTAGGACTCCATTGTAATGTTTTAAAAAAAAAATTCCTTGTACTAACTAGTAGGATGCAGCTTTCAACCTTATTGCCCATTTCAGCCGAGCGGTTAAAACAGGGTCCATAACACCGTGGGCCAAATATTTCAACATGTCGGAGTACCAAGAAAGGTTTCTTTGTTGAGGCACGTTGTCAATCTGATACATGTCGATTTATTCCTGCCAGCATTCTTCTTCGCACCCACATGGATTTGCAACCTCTGCAGCCATTTGGCAGAGTCCTTGACCTTTGATGGTATGTGCCAGTTTGAACTCCAGGTCGTACTCTTAGAGACATGTCATCCAGCTTCCTCGTCTTTTTCCCAACTCTTGTTGCATGAAAATTGAGCAAACAGCTGGGTGGGGGACGAACACTGTGACATGGTTCTTCAAGATGTATGGCTGGAAATGCTTGAACGCTTTGTATACTGCGTAAGCCTGCTTGTCAATCTCGGGGCAATTTAGTTCAGCACCTTGAAAACTGGTCATCATGAATGATATGGTTCGTTCATCATTGTTAGTTTCTTTCTGTGTGAGGACAACCGCAAGTGATGAATCTGAGGCAAAGGTATATAAGATGAAACCTTTGCTGAAGTCTGGGCTTTGGAGAGATGGTGCCTCTACAATGGCCTGCTTGATCTTATTGAATGCTTCCTTCTTGGGTGGATTCCATTTGAAACTTGCATTCTTTTTTGTCATCCCTTGCAAAGGCCTCACTATTTGGGCAAAATCTGATATGAATTTCCGTACAAAGTTGATTTTCCCAAGAAAGGATTGCATGGCCCTTTTGCTATTGGGAGGTGGAATCTGGGCGATGACCTTCACTCACTCGTGATCTACAACTATACCGTTCCTGGTTATGATATGACCCAGCAAGTTCCCCTCAGACACAACGAAGACACTTTTCTTTGGGTTGAGTAAGATCCCATACTTTCTGTATCTTTTGAAAATCTGCCTGAGGTGATGTAAGTGATCACCTCTCTGCTTTGAGAACATGGTGACGTCGTCCAAGTATACTAGCACGCTTTGTCCTATTCAACCTAGGAAAGCTATGTCCATAGCTCGTTGAAATGTCGCCCTAGCATTTATCAATCCAAAGGGCATGCGCCTAAAAGCGAAAGTTACCCATTTGGTCCGGAACTTCGTTTTTAATCTGTCAGGTTCAACTACCAGTACTTGGTTATACCCGGAAAAAGCATCCAACAATGAGAACATCTTCGATCCGGATACAGCTTGCAGTATTTGTTCCATAGGGGGAAACGGGTAGTTATCTTTGTCTGAGGCTCTGTTTAGATTTCAGAAATCCACGCACAAATAGATCTCACCAGATTTTTTTCATATTGGAACCAAATTCAATACCCAAGTGGAGTGTCAGACTTTGAAGATTATGCGTGCATCCAAAAGCTTCTTAAGTTCTTTCTGAATCATTGGTTCCAACGTGGGGTGTACATTTCTTAGCTTTTGTTGGAACAACTTCACTCCTTCCTTCATAGGGATCACATGCTGAATAATCCGAGTGTCATAAGTATGTAGTTCATCATACGTCCAGGAAAACATGTCTCGGTATTTCCGGAATAGTTCGGTGAAAGCTTGGCTCTCCTGATCGAAACAATCCTTCCTGAGGTTAATGAACTTCGGGTATTTATTTGTCCCCAAGTTTACCTGTTGATGTGCTAGAGTGCAGCTTTGTACTTTAGTGTTGGGGGGTCCGCGGAAACGGTTCTGCAGATTAAACAATTTTTCAAGCGACACTATTCCCTTTGGCATGGGGTTTTCCTTGCGTTTTTCTTGTTCTTCCTGCAAGGCTTGATCATGGTCCTCTTCTTCTATCACTGCGTCTTTGGACACCTTGGTGTTGAGCATGAATTCAAGTAACCGTAATAATGGACATGGTTGAATATTTTAAGAAAATGGAAGATCACCTAAACAACAGTGGATGCTACAGAATTTTAGATAAAGATCCTAGTGAAAAAATTCTCAAAGAAGTAACCAAAAAGATAAAAAACTCTTCCCTTGATAACAGCATAAAAAAGAGAATCACCCCTTCCAGCTCCATCACCCCTAGAATATATGGCGCTCCTAAAATTCATAAAGATGGCATTCCCCTAAGACCTATAGTCAACACCATTGGCTCACCTACTTACCTCCTAGCTCAATATCTGGCCAAAAAACTTCGCCCCCTTGCAAGAAACACCTCATCTCATATTAAAGACTCTGCATCCTTTGTTCAATGGACCAAAAACCTATACATGCATAACGATGATCTCATGGTGAGTTTTGACATTGTCTCCCTTTACACCATGATACCTATAGACGAGGCCATCGAAATTTTAAAAACTATAACTGATAACGAGACCATAGACCTCTTAAGGTTATGTATAAAATCATATTTCTTCAGTTTCAATGGAAAAATTTATGAACAAACGCATGGAGTCGCTATGGGCTCGCCTCTATCTCCTATCATCGCCAACATATACATGGAACATTTTGAACAAATGGCCCTCAAATCCTTTCCATTCACCCCTGAAGAATGGAAAAGATATGTAGATGATATCTTTGCAAAATGGACCCATTGGATACTAAAGTTACATGAATTCTTAGCCCACATTAACAGTCTCTCTAATTACATCGAATTTACCATTGAAATTGAAAAGGACAACCAATTACCCTTCCTAGACATACTCTTAACCAAAATTAATGGAAAACTAAGCACCAAGGTCTATAGGAAAAAGACACATACAAATAGATACCTTCACGCTGACTCTCATCCCCACCCGAACCAGAAAATTGGCATCATCAAGACCCTAACCACAAGGGCTTCTAGAATCTCAGACTCCCACCACCTAGAGCAAGAGATAGACCATCTTCGCCATGTCTTTCAACAAAATGGATATAATAAACATGTCATCAACAAAACCATTCACCAAACCCTTAATAAGAAAAACTTAAAAAGAACCTTTGACATCCCTAAAATCTCGTTACCTTACATAAGAGGAACCACTGACAAAGTATCCAAAATGCTCAACAAACACAACTTTAAAATTGCCTTCACTCCCCCTAATACTATTTTAAATATGGTAGACTCTGCTAAAGAACCTATAAACCCTAGGCTTCATAAAGGAGTTTATGTCATACCTTGCTCTTGTGGCAAAGAATACATTGGTGAAACAGGTAGATCCCTTAACATTAGATTAAAAGAACATGCTGCTGACTTAGCTCATAACCGAACAGATAAATCCGCCTTAGCAGAACATGCAGTCTCGTCCTCACATTACATACAAATAGAAGAAGCCAAACTCGTCTCTAAATAATACCATTACCTAAAAAGGAAAATCAAAGAAGCTATAGAAATTGAGAAAAGAGGGAACAACTTAAATCGGGATGATGGTCTCATTATCAGTAACACATGGAAACCCTTAATACATCAAAACCTATCTAGACATTAAAAAAACTAATAAGGATCTAGTATAAATACATCTTAACCCTTATAGAAGGAAATAAAAATAAAAATAAAAATAAAAATAAATAAATAGATTAAATTAAATTAAATTAAAAAATTAAAAAAAATTAAAAATAAATAAAAAATAAAAAATAAAAGAAAAAGAAAATAAAAATAAAAATAAAAATAAAATAAAATAAATAAATAAATAAATAATAAAATTAAAAAATAAATAAATAAATAAATAAAAATAAATAAAATAAAATAAAAAATTTAATTTCCTAAAATCAAAGAAATAACTTTAATCAATCATAATAACTTAATAGTTTATTTAATGATATATATTATTTTAAATACATTAACCAAAATATTTCATTTCAAAAATATCTATTTATAATAATATTCCTTATTACACTTAATTTTAATTATCCATAAAAAAAATAAAAAAAAATAATAAATAATAATAATAATAATAAATAAATAAAATAAAATAAAATAAAATAAAATCCTAATTAGGTAATTTCCTAAATTGTCTCCCAACATAAGCCGACCTTCATGGAATTCTCATGAAAATCCTCATTATCCACTATTTATTTATACATTCTTTTGCCCTATTCTCTCAATTTTTCAAAATACTTTTGACGTCTACCCCTGATGATGGACTCACATAGACAGTCCGAAACATTGGGTTATTAACAAAAACTCAAAAACAAGTTATTCCTCTCCTCTTTAATCTACTTCACCTGTATGGATTCTCTATTTAAAAGGATTCAATCCTACCATGGAAGGGATTTAATGGATAGCGCCATGCTCTTTGAAAAACTGAGATTTTCCAGGGCTAAACTCCTCTCAAACCTAACCTTTTTAAAAAATTGCAGAGATCTTAATCTTACTCCTAATTTCGCTCAGTGTAAACATCCTCTTAATCATGGTTGCAACCTACCTGTTTTCAAGAAACTTAGTGAATACTTAGTTAGATCTCAAATAAAAATCTCCAGAACACGCCTTATCAAAATCTCGCAGCAACTACTGAGCTTAAATCTCTTACTGTCCTCATCAATACACTGTGACCTATGGCGTTCCTTAGATGCCCTCACTTTTATTAAAGCAGATCGATGGCTTTCCATAAACACGGAAAAGATGAACAAGAAAATTGCCCGCTTATCGCAATGCTTGCCTTACTCAGAACCGTCCCCATCCTACCATTGCAACCAGAACTCTCCTCTTAATAAATACCGCTCTGGTACTATAAATCCACTCGGGACTGTCCCTCCCTCAAACACAGATTTTAGATAACTCGTATACCTGTGGCTCCAATCTGACCACAAGTTCCACCTCAGTCTCATTTGGCAATAAACCATTATATCCCTCCTCCACGTTTGCAGCTCTCGACGTCCCATCATTCCCTCGCCCAGTTCAAAACAATGAAATCAACAAACGGGTTTCTAATCTCCGCGATGAACAGGTTGGTATCAGCTCATTAAATTCAGATGATGTACACATTACAACACAGACAAATCGGTTTGAAGAAGGGATTATGAATGAAATCCATGGTGTCAACGAGTTAAGCCCTGAAGGTGTACACTTGGCTGAGCAAACGGGTCCATCTGATAACAATAACATAGAAACCACAAAAAATACAGTGGAAAACTTTATACACGCTGTTAACTCAGCAGCAGACAAGGTTTGTAATTCAATCGATGAGACTGTTCCAAAGAAATCATGTGTTGTTGACCTACTCAGATCGGACCCTCCTTCAAAAAATAAATCTGCAGAAATCGCAGACATGGCAGTTGAGAACATACACGCAGTTAACTCAACATCGCATGGGTTTTATAATTCCATCGATGAGTTTGTACTAAAGAATTCGAGTTCTGTCGACCTGTACAGATCTGTCCCTCCCTCACAAATTAACTCTCTTGAAGAGAGTGGCACACGAACCTCAATCCTTGTAATCAACGCACCATTGTCAAATACGACAACAAACATTCTCGATAATACCACAGGTAGCGTTGACCTCTCAGTACACTCCTGCCCTCGTACCTCCAATCCATCCCAGAACATAAACCTTAACTCTCAACCCACAGTACCCTCCTATCAACAGTCAGATCATGCTCCCGATTCCTCAAACTTTCCTACCCCTCCCCCACGTAACTCACACTTCGATAATGCCCAAAAGGAATTTAATAATCCCACCGTAATAAATTTGTCAAACATTAACTTAGACCATGCTTCTTTATCTCTTCTCCATAAAGGACTTAATTTTTCTATCACCCCCAATAAAATTCTCGTTGACAGTATAATTAGCAATATAGAGATTGCTATAAGAGATCTTGACCTCATTAAAGTTGAAGAGATAAGACAAGAAACGGTTAAAATTCTCAAAAATGCCAAACCTCTTCCTTGCAACTTAACCAAAGAAGAAAAGCATGCTCTAAGAAACCTAAAAAATAATAAAGACATAATAATCTTAAAAGAAGATAAAGGAAATGCAACCATAATAATGGACAGGGTTGAATATTTTAAGAAAAAGGAAGATCACCTAAACAACAGTGGATGCTACAGAATTTTAGATAAAGATCCTAGTGCCAAAATTCTCAAAGAAGTAACCAAAAAGATAAAAAACTCTTCCCTTGATAACAACATAAAAAAGAGAATCACCCCTTCCAGCTCCATCACCCCTAGAATATATGGCGCTCCTAAAATTCATAAAGATGGCATTCCCCTAAGACCTATAGTCAACACCATTGGCTCACCTACTTACCTCCTAGCTCAATATCTGGCCAAAAAACTTCACCCCCTTGCAGGAAACACCTCATCTCATATTAAAGACTCTGCATCCTTTGTTCAATGGACCAAAAACCTAGACATGCATAACGATGATCTCATGGTGAGTTTTGACATTGTCTCCCTTTACACCATGATACCTATAGACGAGGCCATCAACATTTTAAAAACTATAACTGATAACGAGACCATAGACCTCTTAAGGTTATGTATAAAATCATCTTTCTTCAGTTTCAATGGAATAATTTATGAACAAACGCATGGAGTCGCTATGGGCTCGCCTCTATCTCCTATAATCGCCAACATATACATGGAAAATTTTGAACAAATGGCCCTCAAATCCTTTCCATTCACCCCTGAAGAATGGAAAAGATATGTAGATGATATCTTTACAAAATGGACCCATGGGATACTAAAGTTACATGAATTCTTAGCCCACATTAACAGTCTCTCTAATTACATCAAATTTACCATTGAAATTGAAAAGGACAACCAAATACCCTTCCTAGACATCCTCTTAACCAAAATTAATGGAAAACTAAGCACCAAGGTCTATAGGAAAAAGACACACATAGATAGATACCTTCACGCTGACTCTCATCACCACCCAAACCAGAAAATTGGCATCACCAAGACCCTAACCACAAGGGCTTCTAGAATCTCAGACTCCCACCACCTAGAGCAAGAGATAGACCATCTCTGCCATGTCTTTCAACAAAATGGATATAATAAACATGTCATCAACAAAACCATTCACCAAACCCTTAATAAGAAAAAATTAAAAAGAACCTTTGACATCCCTAAAATCTCGTTACCTTACATAAGAGGAACCACTGACAAAATATCCAGAATGCTCAACAAACACAACATTAAAATTGCCTTCACTCCCCCTAATACTATTTTAAATATGGTAGACTCTGCTAAAGACCCTATAAACCCTAGGCTTCATAAAGGAGTTTATGTCATACCTTGCTCTTGTGGCAAAGAATACATTGGAGAAACAGGTAGATCCCTTAACATTAGATTAAAAGAACATGCTGCTGACTTAGCTCATAACCGAACAGATAAATCCGCCTTAGCAGAACATGCAGTCTTGTCCTCACATTACATACAAATAGAAGAAGCCAAACTCGTCTCTAAAGAAGACCATTACCTAAAAAGGAAAATCAAAGAAGCTATAGAAATTGAGAAAAGAGGGAACAACTTAAATCGGGATGATGGTCTCATTATCAGTAACACATGGAAACCATAATACATCAAAACCTATCTAG